>JAXCLT010002257.1:0-58590 GCA_035584435.1 Egregia menziesii
GACTAGACCGTAGGCCAACGCGGTAAAGATTAGATGTGTGAAATTAAGCGATTTGAGCGAGGTTTCCAGAGGTGCCCTTTATTCGTATCCCGCAGACAATCACAGCTACCGCCAATCGCTTGCAATGGATCGATAATGGTCCGCCAAAAACAGCAAGCCATCCTTCAGAAGCACCAAGCCGTTTCTATCGTTTCGTGCTAATTGATATCGATTAACGTCATATATTCAAACGTATGGGCTTCACTTGTGAAGCCCGCTATACACCAAAATTCATACATTGATTAAGCGGTTATTAACCTTTCGAACTAACACGGGCCTTACAAATGAAGCCCATACAGACCATGAAACAACTCTTACCACTTTTCTGTCTCCCATTCATTCTTCAAGCGGACGATGCTACCCAACAAAAAGATAGCCCCTGGGAAGTCCGCGCAGGCGTCGCCTGGCGTCAACTCGGAGGCATCAAAGTCAATCCGAACTATACCAATAGCGCGACCAGTCCTGAGTTCTATAGCCCCAACCCGAGCTCTGGCATCGCAACTGAAAATGCTGACCGCACTTACGACGACGGATTTGTAAATATAGGAGCAGCCACCCCAGGTACCGGTCTCACCACTAACTTCGGCTACGATAGCGACTCCCAAATCACCCCCACTACACTCACTTACAGTCTCGCAGGTGGTAGTGCACTGGATACCCCCGAAAAGCTAAGCAGCGACGACGATACAGAAACCGCCCCTTACTTAGAGCTGCTCTATTTCATTAAACTTAAAGAGAATCTTGATCTCGGTTTATCAGTTAATTTTTCATACAGCAGCTTTGATACCTCGCTACAAAGCGAATTAACACAATACGACATCACAACGGTTGATACTTATTCACTGAATGGCGTTGTTTTACCAATAGCACCTTATACAGGTAGTTTTCCAGGACCAGGGCCACTGATCAATAATCAGCCAACTCTTCGCAATGAAAACCTAACACCAATTGGCAGTCAGACATACAGTTTTGAAAATGAATTAGACATTTATAGCTTCGGTCTAGGTGGTGAACTAAACTGGATGCCCGCAAAAAACTGTTCACTCAACTTCGGAGCTGGTCTGGTGATCAATTACGTAGATTGGACGGCAAAGACCCAAACACCGACGGTAACGAGTACAATAAACAACTCCGTCAGCGAAACAGACTTTCTCATTGGCCTCTATTTCAAGGCTGGAGCTGGCTACCAAATCACCGAAACACTTACCATTGAAGCCTTCACTCGCTACGACGTAAACGAAGACCTAGATGAAAATGTAGGGAATACCTCTTTTGAAACAGATCTTAGCGGATGGACATTCGGTGCTGCACTCAGCCTGAGATTCTAATCTCGCATAGAAACCATTGGAGGACGCAATCAGCCATTAAAGTAATGGTTTTTGGCAACGTTTCGACTGTCTATTCTGCGATTGCACAACTTGTTAGCACAGCTACAGTGTGCTCTCTTTTTGAAGAACAGCCCAGAACCTTAACAGATGTTTCAAGTCAATTTCAGCGAACAAAGTATGCATGAGCTCAACAAGCTCGATACTCCATCACAGATGCTTCTGGTGGAAGTGATTAGCACGCTTAAGCAAGAGCAATTAGATGCTCCAAATGATGAACTCGGTCGTTTTCAGCGCGAAGGGAAAACATTTTACCGCGTGAGGGCAGGGGAATTTCGCATTTATTTTGAGCAAGATGGCGATTCTCTATTTTCACATTACATTCTTCATAAAAATACACTTTCAGACTTCATCTTCCGTTTCAAATTACCTGTTACCGAAGATTTTTTAGTCGAACAAAACGACTCTTTTTGGAAATACATCGAGTCCATTCGTCACAAAGAAGATTAGGACACCCCATATTCTTAACCTATGTCTGATCCTGAAGAAAAGCCGAAACATCAATACGCAGACTCTGGCGAAGCGAGTCATATATACTTGCTCCCCAATAGCTTAACCGCTGGTAATCTTTTTTTTGGCTTCCTTGCTATTCTGCGCTGTATTCAGGCGAATTATGCGACAGACCCAGAAGTAACCTCTGATTACTTCACACAAGCAGTATGGTTCATTCTCTTTGGAGTGATTTGCGATGCGCTCGACGGTCGTGTCGCCAGACTCGGCGGACGCGAATCACTGTTTGGTAAAGAATTCGATTCAATTGCAGACGTCATCTCCTTCGGAGTCGCTCCGGCCATGATGATGATTTTTCTAATCCTTTCTCCCACAGAGAAATATCCATTCTTTTTACAGATTGGTTGGTTGATTGGTTTCGTTTACTTGCTCTGTGCAGCTGTGCGATTGGCTCGTTTCAATGTGCTAACACATCCTATGCTACCGCCGGCAGAGCGACTTAAAGGCACCAAAGACTTCCTAGGGCTACCTGTTCCAGCAGCAGCGGCCATGATCGCTTCACTTGTGCTCGTATACACTAGTTTCGATCTTCATGACGGATGGATCATACTGATGCCAATCTTCATGCTAGCGATTGCGGGCTTAATGATCAGTAATATCCCTTATCCAAGCTTTAAAGATATTGATTGGCAGACCAGCACACGCTTCCGCACCTTCATTATATTGATCCTCGGACTCGGGATTGCCTTCATCATTAAGGAACTCGCTTTTGCGCTAATTTTCTTTGCTTACATAGCATTTGGTCCAATCCGACTTTTTTACCGTATTTATCGAGCACGTAAACACCTTCATAAAACCGACAAAAAAAGCAGTGAATAACTTGGGAACAACTGTGAAGACACTGTGTGTTTATAAAAACTTTTGCACATTATACACCACTCTACAATTCTACTCACCACGTTTTACACACAGAAAAATCAACCTAAATTACTTGCGATCAGTAACTTGTTGAGTTTTTCTACCTATTCACCCCCCTTACTGTTAAGTAGAGATTTAATTATATAAAATACTATAATACATAAGCATTGCCAGTAACTCTGAAATTACCGACAAATTTACACCATGAAGTTCAAGATCAACAAAGATCATTTTAGCAGCGGTCTCCAGCAGGTCCTCAACGTTGTCGCCACTCGTTCGACGATGCCCATTCTCAGCAATGTGCTGATCGAAGCCGAGGAGGGTCACATTTCCCTGACCACGACAAACCTCGATCTCGGTATTCGTTGCCGCATCAAGGCCGAAGTTTCAGAAGCGGGTTCACTCACCCTGCCCGTTCGTAAGTTGGCGACCATTGTTCGTGAATTGCCGCAGAGCGACGTCTTCATCGAGACGAGTGACAAAAACCAAGCGAAGATCACATCTGGCGGTTCCCTTTTCAAAATTATGGGCATCGTCAGCGAGGAGTTCCCTCCACTGCCTACTTTCGAAAATCGCAAGGTTTTTGAGCTTTCTCAAGAACAGATCGTTGGCATGTTGAAGAGCGTTTCCTACGCACAATCCAATGACGAGAACCGCTATATTCTCAACGGTGTCTATTTCAATTTTGCCGATGAAAAACTCACTTTGGTGGCTACTGATGGTCGCCGTCTTGGACTTACCTCGCTCGAAACCGAAATCAGCGAAGAAAATGCTGGCAGCTTGATTCTTCCTGCGAAGACAGTTGCTGAGCTTGAGCGTTTGATGGGCAAGGGCGAGAAGGTGAAGATCGCGTTTAACGACCGCCAGGCAGCCTTTGAAATCGATATCAATGAGTCTAGTGATACCGGTCTCGTTGATCATCTCTACCTGGTCTCGAAGATCGTAGAGGGCAATTACCCGAACTACCGTCAAGTCATTCCAAAAGAGACTGAGCATCGCGTCAAAATCGAGCGTGAGCTCATGTTGGAGTGTGTGCACCGTGCGGCATTGGTGACTTCCGATAAGAGCAATTCAGTGAAGCTTAAGGTCACTAAGAACCTTCTAGAGATTTCTGGTTCGTCTACTGAATACGGTGAATCGCACGAATCTATGGCAATTGCTTACGATGGCCCTGAAGTGCAAGTAGCATTTAATCCTCAGTTCTTGATGGAGCCATTGAAGGCACTGACCAAAGATGAAGTCTTCTTCGAGTTTAAGGATGAACTCAGCCCAGGTCTGTTTAAAACACTCGACAATTTCATCTGCGTGATCATGCCGCTACGCTTGAATTAAGGTAGTCGCGCGAAAAGACCAACATCAGTTTTATACGAAAGGGCGGTCTCGTTGACCGCTCTTTCTTTTTTATATGCCAGAACAAACAGTCATTGAATATACACTTTTTGCCTTAGCAATTATATCTGTGCTTTTGCCGATACTCGGTGGGCGCTTAGCTATGCCGGTATTAACGGTTTTTGGCCGTTGGCTTCGTTGGTTTTTGTTTGCCGGCTTTTTTGCGTTTTTTCTTTGGCATTTTGAACTCTCATTTCGTCCGGTATGGGTTCATTACATTACTGGGTTCATGTTGTGGTTTACACTGGAGACTGGTTACAACTGGATCGCGATTAAAGCACTTAGCCGTAGCGAACTACCATTGTTTCCGGATTTTGAGTTAAACGAAGATGGTGACGAATGGCCGGCAGATAAAAAATTTATTGAGGTGCGAGAATGGTTGCGCGGTGAAAAATTTACACGCCTAAGTGCGATGAAGGCCGAACTATTTGAAGACACTTTTTTACGTGCATCTGTTTATGAAAGTGCGGATCAATTGACACGTATTCAGATTCTATTTTTACCTAAACGAAAAGACGGTGCGACAGCATGTTATTCAATCACCACCCAAGGTGAAGAGAACCGACGTTTGGTTACAGATAATTTATTTTTACCTTACGGCGGCTACTATCCAAGTGGCTGGGAAATGATGCGTAAGCCGTTAACAGGCTCTTTAGCGAGGTTACTAGCACGTCACCATAAGCGCCTTATCAAAAGCACGCTGACACCGATACATTTTGAAGATGAACCGCTGATTGAACTCAATGAGCAACAACGGATTTTAGAACGTTTAAACTTAGAAACAGGTTTTTTAGTGCCACGTCAATTTCAAGAAGAAGAAGGCAAGATCACCTACGAAGGTCGCTATCGTTTGTGGAAAGAAATGTGGATGCTTGCTTATCTTGGTAAGTCAATTGCTTGAGTGTAAATGAGATTTAAGAGGTAGCGGCGCGTGTCTCTACGCGCCATTACAGTGTTGTAGCCGGAGGCCAAGGTTGGACACTTATAAGGTATGATGGTCGTGACGTTCGCTTCTATTTCTCAATCATTGAGAGGGCTTTGGCTTGTAGAGTGTGATGGACCAAATCGTTACCGATTCGGCTACTGAAACGTGTGGGGTCATGACCGAGGATCGCCCTCTAGTTATTGACTATGTTTTACTGGAGGGTTGCGCTTCGTGACCACGGTTATACTACTTTGAAAAAGTAAGAGATGAAAGGTAGCGCAGCACCGTCTCGCTGCGCATTCACGTCGTGTTAGTGAAGCCTTTTGAATGATCGAGCGGTGCGAGATGCACCAGCCTTACCTTTGAATCTAGCATTTAGCGCAGACCTTTTTGAATTTGGTATAACTCCTAATACCAAGGTGCGACATTTTCTGGTAATTCGATCTCCCCGAAACAAAGTTTCGAGGCCACGTAGCCTTGGTTCTTAGAACCGGGGTCAGCAGGATCGATATACCAATTATAGTCGAAAACTGGTATAACCTCTCTTTCTAGGTTAATATGTTAAAATTCCGACAAATGAATAATACTTATAAATCAAATTTTGTAAGTCCTGAGAAAAAACGTACAGTTGATCCATGTTTAATCGATTCTGCCTTTTATCACTAGCATTCGCTACATTCGGTTTGTCTAATGCCTTTGCAGTACAAGTCGTTTTAAGTGCACAGCAAGACAGTTCCATATTTGAGGATATTCCAGATAACAGTAGCAGTCTTGGAGACTTTATTTTTGTTGGCACGACCGGTAATCGAAATGGTGCAGGCCCATCTTTTCGTCGTGGATTGATTCAATTTGATATTGCCGGAAGTTTACCTATTGGAGCTGTTATTGATTCTGCTTCACTTACGTTGACTATTGGTAAGGTGCCAGATGAGAAGTTTGTTGGGACAACACAAACAATACATCGTGTGACTACTGAATGGGGAGTTACTGAAAGCGTGTTAGCGGACCCGGACAATAAGCAAGGTAATGGCGTGCCAGCTCAGGATGGAGAAGCTACTTGGAATGAAGCCATTCGTGGCACAACGAATTGGACGAATATGGGAGGTGATTTTAATGCCTTGGCTTCTGCTTCGGTAGGTATTAGCCCGGTAATTAATTCGGAAGTTATTTGGAATAGTTTGGATATGCTAAACGATATTCAATTATGGTTAGATTCACCAATTCAAAATATGGGTTGGGTTATTATTGGTAATGAAAGTTTAACTAAAAATGCGCGCGGTTATTACAGCATGGATAATATGGATCCTTCGGCTGATGGAAGAGCACCTAGATTAACAATCAATTATTCGATCGTTCCGGAAACTAAATATTTTTCGAGCTTGTTAGGGAGTATCGCTTTTCTATTAGTCTACTTAAAACGTATACGTTCTTAATTTAATATGTTTACTGATTCTTCAAAGATAGCTTTAGGCTTTGATATATTTTTGGGTTCAGGCCAAATGATATCATCTTCACTATACATGATTCGGTCTGCTCCAGCTGAACGAACTTCAATAGAGCTACTCGATAGAGCATGAAAAAAGTAAGGTGTTTGCCAGCGATCGGTGAGTTCGCCTTGATCGTTGATTACTGGATGTTCTAACGGTAAAAAAGGTAGTTCGTTTGGCTTCTTGTGTGTGAGTGCTCTTGTAATTTCTTGGTTGGTTCCCATTGGCAGTTTTTTAACCGGATCCAGTGTGTAGTAACCAAGCATTTCATTGATGACTTTAAGGTCTTCAATGGGATCCGTGTTTAATCGCATCAGCTTCTGTGTATATGGTGATGACGGTTTTTGAAATATATGAGACGGCTCTATTTCAATCGTCTGTGGGATGCGTTCATCAAGAATCTCGGAATCTATAGACTTTCTAGAGCTACAGAAAGTGATCCCTAGTATAAGAGCAAAGAACGCGAATATACCTAGTGTAATGCGTCGTTTCATTATTCGACTATAAGAGAAAACCGACAGGGGCGCCTGAGCCTGGTGTATAAAAGCGATCCAAGTTCGGAAGCACAGTGGTTAAGTCACCTGATTGAACGCCGAGCCATGCCGCAAGTTCAGCGAAATATTCATCAACAGATAGAGTCGGAATTAAACGGCCGCGACCTGTGTCGAGTGAGTTCCCACTGAAGAGGTCAGGATAGCTTCCATACACCTGCTGACCTTTGACCGCACCACCCATTACCATTTGATTACCACCCCAAGCGTGATCTGAACCACGGCCATTGGAAGTGAGTGTTCGAGCAAAGTCGGATGCGGTGAAAAGTGTCACCTTATCATCCATATTGATTTCCACCATCAGAGAATTAAAGTAGTCAAGACCACGGCTGATCACCTTTAACATGGATGCTTGTGTGTCGATCACCTCATCATGATGATCCCAACCACCAACATTAATGAAGAATGTCTGACGACGGAGTCCCAATGTGCCTTGGGCAGCGATTGTTTTAGCCACCATCGTGAAATAATCGGCAAGACGATTGATGGCATTGATTTCATCATCTGTATCAGTCGCTGGATTGGTAAAAGGTACTGCAGTAAAAGCAGCTACTGAACCAGTAGCTGCTGAAAAAGATTCATGTGCTTCGATAGCATTTTGACTGATATTTGCAAAAGTTTGATCAAAAAGATTGGCATATTTTTGATCGATTTGGCTATCGATTGCAGCCCCGACCATAGCGTTCCAGCTACCGGGATTTACACCATAATCAGAACGTGCGATACTTCCATTTTGGGTGATTTGATACTGGGCAGTTTGTTCTCCATTTTGCCAAAGATTGGTTCCATTAAGCGAGATGCTCATGGAAATTTTGTCATTATCGTTGAGACTATTTAATAGGTCAGCGGTGCGGCCACCCCAGCCAAAACCGCTTGCGGAATCTGGTATGGATGTTTGCCATTGTTCGACTTGATCAGAATGAGAGAACAGACCACGAGGTAACGGTGTGGTGCCATTATCATATCCGCTTAATGTCGTCGGTTCAACGAGTGTGCCTACATTGGTGACAAATGCTAAGCGATTATTTTCAAAGAGACTTTGCACCTCAGGCATTGAAGGGTGGACTCCGAGTTGTAGACCACCAAGGTCGTTAGTGGGATTAATCGCTAAGATGTCTTCTTTAGGTAACGCTAGATCCGAGCGAATAGCCGCATAGGCGGCATGCTCGGTATCACCTTTAGGGACCAGCATATTGTAGGAGTCATTTCCTCCCGCTAGAAAGAGGCAAACGAGGCCGCGGTATTCAAAAGGATCCACAACTGGTAAATTTTGTGCGGCAGCAGTGCTGGCCATACGTAAATTTAAAAGCGTGGAAAACAATGAGGCTGAGCCAACTCCGGCACAGCTGGCTTGTCCGAGAAATTTGCGACGCGAGATTTTTGGAGCACGATTTGGCATAAAGAAGGGCTATTTTTGTATCACGTAATCGGGTGAAGTCATGATTAGATAGACGGCGAGTCCAATGATTTCGTTTGCTGAACGTCCTTGATCAATGCGTCGTTGGAGCGCGAAGCGAATGATGGACTGTTGGATGGGTTGCAAATGACCGTGGGTCAGTAAACGGTCTAGATGGCGAATAAGTGCATCAGGATCGTTTGCCAAGGCGAGTTCAGTTGTATAATCGATTTGCGGTGTGTAATCACCTGGTGCACCTGCAACGCCATTCCAGTTATACCAATTGAGGATGCCATAACGGGCCATCCAATAAAACTCGTTAGGCACGGTCGTTGCACTGACGGATGTGGTGATTTGAAATTCAGGGGCAAACAGCCCTTGGTTTTGCAACTCTCCGGGAGGTGTGTAATCGGGTGTGAAATAATTGAAAACTGAAGGTGCACTCATTGGCATTTGTTGAAACACGTCTTCATTCCAAAAAGCCACAATGGGTCCTGCTGTGGAGGCCACGTTGAATGTGCGACCTAGATTTACATAGCGTAGGTAAGGCTCACGTTGTTTACCGTAAGCTGGATTTGAGAGGTTCGAGAAATCCCGAGCTTCACTATCCATTAAAATTGCTTTGATCACTACTGCCAAGTTGCCACGTGTGCCGGTGCCATCATCATTAAATAGTGTGGCAATGCGTTCAATGTATGCGGGGCTCGGGTTTGATAGGACGAGTCGTTGTATTAAACGACGGGCGATGAATGGACCAACGTTCGGGTGGTTGAACAAGCCGTCTAAAGCTTGAGCAACATCTTCGCCGCCAAGTTGACCTGCCGGTATGATGACATTGTTTGGCAGGTGCTTTTCATCATTATCACGGATAAAGTATTCTATGATTTCGCCGTCAACCCATTCTTGGTAGGGCAGCCATTCACCGGTTTCCGAATCCAGCTCACGCCCTTCCCAGAATTGCATCGGTACAGTGTATGGATCGATTTCCGATTCGTAAGGATAGCTTGAATACTCCCACCAAATTAATGAGTTGTTGGTGCCCCAATTCATTCCTGTAAAGACGCGGGCGAGTTCTGAAATTTCGAAATTGGTATAGGTTGGAATCGGTTCGCCTTCGACTTCAGCGTCGAGCATCTGTGTGCCGTCGGTGTTCAGCATCCATAGGCCGATAGTAAAGAGCTGCATAATCTCTCGAGCAAAATTCTCGTCGGGAAAGCGGCCTATAGATGGGTCGGCTGCACGATTACCTTTATGGCTCAGGTAGATGCCCATTACAGGGTGGTAGGCGACTTCTTCAAGGATGTCTCGGTAGTTGCCAAATGCATTTCGAATAAAAATGTCATAATAATTCGACATACCGACAGGTTCTCCATCGATCATACTCGCATCGTCTGAGACGACGAGGATTTCACTTAAAGCAAAGGCGACTCGTTGCCGTAGTTGATCATCTGCATGGATTGCATTTTCCCACCATCCGATCAGTTTAGTTCCACTATAAAAACCGATGTCGTCATCTGCTTCATCGATTGCTTGAGCAGCTTCTGTATGTGGTTGTTGTAGGCTGGGAGTCAGGGCGATTTGCGCATCGATCCACCCCTCGATTCCAAGGCTTTGCACATTGGCTATATCTGCATCCGTTGCACCGAAACTCGCTTGTGCCAATAAGCGCCCTGCTTCCTTTGAAGAGACACCTGTGCTCGCGTCATGTATTGTAATCGTATGACTGCTGGATGTGTCTAAGTCGTAATCAGCACCATCTACTAGACTGATTGTGAGGCTCTCAGTGGTTTCCGTTATACCATCGTCTATTGGGACAATTTGTAGATAAGTGTCACTTTGCCCGATGGGTAAAGTGATGCTGCTACCAGGACCTGAATAATCCGCTGCAGAAGCATCACCGCTATAGGCGAGTGTGACAGTCAACTCATCGAGGCCACCACTACGGCGAATGACAAAGGTGGCAGGGTCTGGCCAGTTTTCATAAGCATCGGCATCAATAACATGCAAAGAAAGCACAGTGTCTTGAGTAAGTGCAGTGCTGATGCGTTGTAGATCCGTTTGGCTCATTAGATCGGTGTGAGCTCGATCTGGATCGAAGCCTAAATGAATTTCTTCCCAATCAGTGACACCGTCGGAATCACTATCGGCATCGCTGACTTCAACTTTGTAAAAACCGCTGTTTTCTGAAGGACTTTCCGAAAATGCAAAGGCATCGTAGGTAGTGATGGTTTCCATGAGTGTCCAGTCACCTTCAGTCAGACTTTCACGAAAATAGACATCATATTGTTTTGGATTGGATAGCGGGCAACTGAGACTGACAATACCACTAGCTGACATATCGAAATCGACTTTTAGAAAAGAGTGCGGGTCGAAAGGGTCAGTGCCTACGAGTGATTCCTCGCGGTTGGAGTGGCCGTCATTATCGGCATCTGCATTTGGCAACAGATCACGAGCATTGAAAACACGTTCCCAAATGTCACTTTGTTGATTACTATTTAAATCCACTTGAGCGATCAAATATGACATTTGAGCTAAGCAAAAAAACGACGAGAAAGTGATGAATTTGATGTATTTCATGAGTTAACAAAGAAATGGTTTTCTAGTTTAATAACATATTCGATATGAATTCATACATGAATTCGTTTTATAAGTCCTTTTTTACCAATGCTTAACCTGAACGTAAGTTATGTAATCATAAGATTGAGGCATAGTCCTCTAAATTTAGTTAAGGCCTTCACTTTAGTCATTCGCGCCAATTCGCTAAAATAATAGAAGTAATGGCGATCGCGGCATCAAGATGGGAATGCGCAGAACTTGTGGAATGGCACTACCTTTCGGAGGAGAATTTGAAATTTGGTAGGGCTCGTGCTTGCACGATGCCGCAGTTCGTTAGCGTGAAGCACGCTAAGTTCGCATAATTATGGTCACCTCAGATTGATTGGTGGTCGTAAGGAATGGTAGCGCTGCACCGTCCCGGTGCGCATAAAACGTCGTGCTAGCCAGCGCCTGAACGTTCCGGGTGCGGCGCGGGACGCGCCTGCGCTACCGACTCAAATCGCTTAAAATGAAAACGAACTTAGCGTGCTTCACACTCGTGCTCGCACGATGCCGCAGTTCGCTAGTGGCGGTCAAACCTTTGGTATACGGTATTCTGCCATTCGACAAGCTCATGGCCTTGAGCCTGTCGAAACGGCAAGCAGAAGCCCTGCAAAAACAACGTTCCTTTCATAATATTATTAACCGCCCGCTTCGCTTGAGAACGCTGAGTCTGAGGAAGTTATCTCTCTCTCTCTTTATCCTCCGTGTTCTCAGCGACCTCTGCGGTTTTGATCTACGTCTAGCCAGTTTTGTTTTTCGTTTTCAAAACACTAGTGCGAAGCACGCTAAGTTCGCATAATTAGGGGCATCTCAGATTGATTGATTGGTGGTCATAAGGAATGGTAGCGCTGCACCGTCCCGGTGCGCATAAAACGTCGTGCTAGCCAGCGCCTGAATGTTCCGGGTGCGGCGCGGGACGCGCCTGCGCTACCGACTCAAATCGTTTAAAATGAAAACGAACTTAGTGTGCTTCGCACGATGCCGGTATCCTCCGTCATCATTCAATATTCGGCAGTTGGCCTAGGCTCGGGTTTTTAGCCCACTAATCCACACGAATTTACGTGAATCAGACTAGGCGCCAAAGCATAAGCGCCTAGATTTGGTGTCAGTGGCTCAACTTAAGACACTGATAAGAAGCATATTGTGTATTTTTATTCGTGATCATTTGTGTGAATTGCTACGCCATCTCCGGCAGACCTCCGTCGTGGGTCAACTCATCTTTTGTATTATTCAAAATTGGACGTTCAAAGTTGGACGTTGGACGTTCCCTCTATTATCTGGGGAAAAAATGCGAAATATTTGAAGCCTCCTAACTCCTCTTTTAAAGTTGAAACCACAAAAAAGCCTCTCGTCTCCGAGAGGCTTTTGAAATGAATAAGGCTTTTGATTTAGGAGCGCCTGTATCTGACAGAAACTATTTATCCTGCTGAGGGCGTGCAGGATCAGGCCAATCGATGTGGTAGAACTTGCCACGCGGCTCGTCGGTGCGCTCGTAGGTGTGTGCGCCGAAGTAGTCGCGCTGTGCTTGCAGAAGGTTCTGCGGTAGGCGCGATGTGCGGTAGCCATCGTAGTAGGAGAGGGCAGAACTGAAGGTCGGAGTCGGGACGCCGTGTTCTGCAGCCAGAGCGATCACTTTACGCCAGCTCTTTTGAGCGGTGTGGATTGCTTCAGAGAAGTATGGATCGAGTAGCAAGTTGGCTAGGTCAGCATCACGCTCGAAGGCTTCAGTGATCTTTTGTAGGAAGGCTGCGCGGATGATGCAGCCACCGCGGAAGATCTGTGCGATCTCGCCGAAGTTGAGTTTCCAATCGTATTCTTCCTGTGCGTAACTCATGAGCTGGAAGCCCTGTGCATACGAGCAAATCTTCGATGCGTAGAGGGCTTCGCGGATCGCTTCGACCATTTCGGCTTTGTCGCCGGTGAACGGTGTCGCTTCGGGACCCTTAAGAATCTTTTCAGCGGCGACGCGCTCTTCTTTGACTGCGGAGATACAACGAGCGAAGACGGCTTCAGCGACCGTTGGAGCGGGTGTGCCCATGTCGAGTGCATTGACCGATGTCCATTTACCCGTGCCCTTTTGGCCAGCAGTATCGAGCACGATATCGACGAAGGGTTTGCCAGTGACCGGATCGGTCTGCTTGAGAATGTCAGCAGTGATTTCGATCAGGAAGGAATCAAGGTCGCCCTTGTTCCATTCAGTGAAAATGTCGCCCATTTCGGCTGGTGTGAGACCCAGCACGTTTTGCATGAGGTCGTAAGCTTCGCAGATCATCTGCATGTCACCGTATTCGATACCGTTGTGCACCATCTTCACGTAGTGACCAGCGCCGTCCGGGCCGATGTAAGCGGTGCAGCTGAAACCGCCTTCAACAGGCTTACCAGGTTCTGCACCTTCAAGTGGCTTGCCAGTGTCTGGATCGACCTTCGCAGCGATTGCCTTCCAAATAGGCTCAAGATGTGTCCAAGCTTCCTTCGAACCACCTGGCATGAGAGAAGGACCGAAACGTGCGCCTTCTTCACCGCCGGAAACACCCGAACCGATGAAACGGAGGCCACGTGCCGTGAGATCTTTTTCACGGCGGATCGTGTCATCCCATTTTGCATTACCACCATCGATGATGATGTCACCTTCTTCAAGAAGAGGGATGAGGCCTTCGATCACTTTATCTGTGGCCCAACCAGCTTGCACTAGGATGATGATCTTGCGCGGGCGCTTGAGTGAAGTGACGAAACCTTCGAGAGTTTCACAGCCTTCGAGACCACCCGGAGTGTTTGGGTTTTCAGCTACGAACGCTTCCATTTTGGAAGTCGTCCGGTTGTAAACGGAGATTTTAAAGCCGTGGTCGGCTACGTTAAGAGCCAAGTTCTGGCCCATGACTGCGAGGCCGATAAGGCCGATTTCGGATGTTGCTTCGGACATAATGTGTCTAGGTTAAGAAAAAGTGTTGAGGAAATTTATTAGCAGGTTTTACGCAAGGTCAGACTCAGATTCCCTTTTGAATAAAAGTCATAGATCGGATTAGCGAATTGCGAATCGGTTACCATACGGCGCAATTAGACAGAGTAAAATTATATAAACGGATTATATTTTACATAAATGCGCAAAAATGTAGCTCTTTACGGATCTCCACAAGGTAGATGAACGTCTGCACTAAGACTCCGTTGCCTTAGTGGCGATTTTGGAGCGGTCATGAGCCTCAAAATTTAAAACGTGGAAGAAATATGGGTTGTCGCTTTGTTATTTGGTTTTTTTGGCCAGAGACTGGTTATTCAAGTGAAACCAGCATGGATTAGCCTAGTGAAAGTAATGACGACACCAGTGCACTGCATTTTCGGATGCAGTGGAAAACGTTGTCCATAAACTGGTATATTTGCACCAATTTTAATAAGCAATGGGTATATCACATCAAATAAGTTCTATTTCATAAGTGTTATTAATTGCGATTATAAGAATTAGAAAAATAAGTAAAAAAGATGGTGGTGGAGTGTAAACATTCGCCTAGTTTAAGTGTTATTTCAGGGATACATAAATTTGATTAAAATGAAAAAATCCATTCTCACCTTACTTTTGATAGCAACGTTTTCGTCGGCATACGCGACGCAGTTGATCAATAATGGAGACTTTCAGGATCCTTCTTTTACTGGGATGGGGCAAAGCATCACATTCACGGACTGGGTGGAGACTGGGTTTGGTGATGCCAATGGCTCTGCTGCTTCCAATCCCACTCCAGGTGGTGCGTATAATCAAGTATTACGCTTGGGTAGTTCGCAATACGCCCGACAAGACATCACTACTTCTTGGACTGCAGAGCATAAATTCCTGTTAACGTTTAACGCTAAAGAGATCTGGTGGCGGGGCGGTAACACCGGCGATCAGGTTTGGGTCACAATCCGAGACGTAAACAATGTCAATCACTGGGCTACCGGTCAGGTAAATCTTGACGGCACGCACACAGGTGGCAGCCAAACGGATTGGGTCGATCTAGGAGGCAATACGAGTGGCGACCAGAGCTACAGGTATGTCATTACGGGTGCGGACTTAGTCGCTGCTGGAATGACTGAAGGGCAGAGCTTACGTCTTAATTTTGCGAACGGCGGTAACTCAGTGATTCAGTTAGACAACATTTCGCTAGAGATGACTGTGCCCAATAAAGGTAATTTTATCTATACCGGATCGCAGCAGGGGGCGTCGGCAGTCACTTTTCCATTCGAAACCGATTTTGAGGTCAGCGATGGCTACAGTCTCGGGCCTTTATATTCAGATGCGTGGTGGCAACTGAATCCAGGCTTGGACGTTAGTATCATGACACCTGGCGCGGCGAGTTCACAGGCACTGGACTTCTTCGGGGGCGAAGCAATGACATTGTTTACCGACTCTGGCGCGTCCTCGGTTAGTTGGATCGATTTCTTTATCAAGCCTGTCTATGTCGATGACGAAGAGATCTCTGTTGCAGACTTTCTAGAACTGATTTCCTCTCCACGGTCGACTGCTACTGGCTTCATTCGAGTGCAGAACAATAGCAACGTGGGGGAAATTTATGTGGCCGATGGTTCCACTGGTATATTTGGAGCTGACTGGGTCTTTACGGGGATTTTTCAACAGCTTAATGGCGATATCGCAGTGGACTGGATTCGGCTGACTTACCGTATCGATTTTACAACCAAGCGTTGGGATTTGTTTGTGGACGATCAGATGGTGGTCACAGATCTGGGCTTCCTCGATACTTCGCTCACAGAGCTGTCTAGCTTTACTATCGAGTCGGACAACAATGATCCCACGCAGTTGGACTACTTCTATGCAGGAAACACGAATCCGCTCTTCGCCGATACTTCGAATGATGGCTTGCCAGACGATTGGCTGATTCTTAACGGACTCGATGTTAATATTAATCAGCGTGAGGGTGATGCGGATAGTGATGGCTTGGTAAACTTAGTGGAATATCAAATCGGGACCCGTGCGGATCTAGTCGACACCGATGGAGATGGGATGGATGACTCCGTAGAATTAGACCACGACCTCGATCCTCTCGTCGACGATGGCGGCTTAGACCCCGATGGCGATTGGCTCACCAATGTGGATGAGATAAACTTCGGCCTAGACCCACATGTCGATGATGTTGCTGGCACCGCCGGATTAATACCTCGCGATATCTGGCTGTCGGTGGGTGGGAATTCAGCTAGTAATCTGACCAACCTTAGCGATTTTTCGTCAGGCTTCGACCAGCGCCTATGGCTGACCGAGCTAGCAGTGTCATCATCTGAGAGTATGGGGAATAACTATGGCCAACGTATCCACGGCCAACTTATAGCACCAGAGACGGCGGACTACACTTTTTGGATTGCAGGGGATAACGAGAGCCAGCTTTGGTTGAGCTCAGATAGCGCCCCATTTAATAAGCAGTTAATTGCATCGGTTACCGGTTGGACCAACTATCAACAGTGGGCTAAATTTTCGACTCAACAGTCGGTCGCCGTGTCTCTAGTGGCTGGTCAATCTTACTACATCGAAATTATCCACAAAGAGGGTGCAGGTGGCGATCACGTCGCAGTCGCTTGGGCTTATGGTTCAACGCCTAGAACCATTATTGCTGGGCAGCACCTTCAAGTCAGCATCCCCCATTCCAACGACCAAGACGACGATGGTTTGCCCGATGATTGGGAGCTAGTAAATGGCCTCGATCCCCAGAATGGTTCCGGGCTCAATGGCTCTTGGGGAGACCTGGATAATGACGGATTGGGTAACTTAGCTGAATATCAAAAAGGCGGAATCGCTAATCTAGCCGACTCTGACATCGATTACTATGTAGATCAAAGTGGCAATGATGCCCTCTATAACGGGAAAAGTGCATTCCCCGCTGTGCCGACAGCCGGCGATGGCCCAAAAAGCTCCATCACTTCTGCCATTTCTATAGCGGCCGAGGGTGAAGTCATCCTGCTCCAGTCCGGCACCTACGACGAAACAACTTTTAACTTAAACGGCAAAAACCTAACCCTGCGTCTGAACGGCTCAGTTACTATTAATTAGGGGCGTCTGCCTCATCCTTACACCAACGTTCATATTTTAAAAATTTCTAACTTCAATACCACTATGAAACTCATAACCAAAACAACGCTTAACCTGTTAATTTTAAGCACTCCTTTTGTTGCCTATGCAGAGACACTTACGATTGAAAGTGACCTCGATGTCGTTGGTGACGTCAGTCTTTCTGGGGAGCTCACTGTTGGAGGCGAAACGGTGCTCAATACTGGTAATCTTAATACGACTCTTGGGCTTAATACTGGCGATTCTGTTGTGACGACAGATAGTAATGGTTCGACCAATTTCGGTAATTCCCTTGTCTCTGGAACTAATTCTGTTGCATGGGGCTATGGCGTTTCCGCGCTCGGAAATGGTTCCACTGCTTGGGGGGTTTTGACTTACGCATTTGGAAATTTTTCCACTGCATGGGGTTCATCACGAGCTGGATCTATACTCTCTACTACTTTTGGACGCTACAATATAAACAGTGTACATAGTTCTGATAGTGATGAAAACTGGTATTTTCAGGATTCGATTTTGGAGATTGGTATTGGAACGGACCCACTTATTAATCAGGCAAATGCCATTACTATTTTAAAAGATGGACGAACTGCTCTCGGAAAGCACGTTTCGATGACCGAATTGCGAAGTCAGGAGGAAACACTTCAAGTCCAAGGTCCACTAGTCATTCAAGATTACAAGAATGGATTCGATGCGAATGGAAAGCCTTTAGATGCCAATGGCAACTCCGTCGATTCGACTGAAGGTGCGATCCGTTATACTGGCACAGATTTCGAAGGTTACAAAAACGCTACTGACGGCTGGGTGTCGTTCACTGCGGCTAGCTCAGGGTCTTCCGGCCCAGCGACCACGCTCGTTTCTTCGGATGATAACACTCAAACTGCAATTGCGGTAACTGGAGCTGACTCGACAACTTTGAGCACAACCATTACAGGTAAGGTCGTGTTGGCCACCGCCCAAGGCGACATCTCCATGGGTGCTTTCGGCGCACTGTAATCGCTTAACAGCCAAATATAATGAGGTATCGTGTCCCGATTTTACTTACGCTGACCAGCGCTCTATTTGTTGGAGTCGTCATCGCTCAGACCTATCCTCAGTGGTGGCTTGATAAAGGTGTTGTTTCGTCCCAGCCGCCGGCAGCACCCGGCGAGTCCGGCCACGATCCAGTGACTTACGATGCTTGGATGGCCGACAACTACGCTGTCGCCAATCTCGGGCAGGCCAAGAACCTCGCAAAACACGCCTACAACGCGATGGAAGCCGCGGATGCAGACTCCTCAGGCAGCGCGATTTATAATATGGTCACTGCCTTTTCTGTTCTTCCCAAGGACAACTTCGTTCCGCTCACCATTGGCCAACTGAAGGCACTTTCTGCGCCCTTCTTCAGCGTCATGCACGCAGAGGGTTTTGCAGTCACTCTCGCGGATGGAACTGTCGTGCCTGACGGCAGCTACCCTTGGACTCAAGACACAACTCCCGACAACCTGGCCATCGCCAATCTCGGGCAACTGAAGCATATTTTTAGTTTCGATCTAGAGGACTGGCCCGGGACCACGGTCAGCTTGCTCTCACCATATGGCTATCGCTATTACATTCTAGGGACTGAAATTGATGTAATTGCACAAGCCACAGACCCTGATTCAACTCTGGCCTCTGTCGAGTTCTTTGCAGACGGTTCGAGTATTGGAATTATATCCAGCGGCAACAGCTACCAAGTTAGTTATACTGGAAACACAGCTGCCGAGGTTACCATAAGTGTCATCGCCTTAGATAGTGCCAGTGCTACATTAGCAACAGACTCTCAGGTTGTGAACTTTTCTCCAGATGTCGACATCGATGGCATGCCAGATGCCTATGAACAGACGATCATCGTTGCATCTTTAGCAGATAGTGACCTCACAAATGATTTAAATACAATCGAAGAAGTGCTTAGCACAGACGATTTTGATGGAGACGGAAGCAATAATGGCATTGAAGCAAGCAAAGGGTCCAGTCCTACGGATCCTTCATCTGGAGCGGCAAATGGCGACGACGATGGAGACGGTTTGACAAATGCAGAAGAGGCTGGATTTGGCACAGAAATAGGCAATTTCGACACTGATGGCGACGGGAAGAAGGACGGCGAAGACGGCTGGTCACTCGACGGAAACTTAAGCCCTCCACGCGTTTCTGAAAACTACGTTGTGGTCGATCTTTCAGGCCACCTGCCTTTCCCGACAAGTGCCTATCAGGACTTACGTATTCACGTTGACGATAACGGCGGCACAATGCTTGCTTACCATACGGATTCTTCCGCTTCGGTGAAAAACTTTGTAACTCTCTATTACAATTTCGATGATGTTCTGATACCACCTGCGTTAAACGGCGATATCACCACTTTTTATGAGGCCGGAGATCAAGTGAATAACTACCTTAAATATAGCCGAAGCATGACTCAGATCTTGAACCGACAGGGTAAGCTATCATTTCAAGGGCATTTGGATTATGAATCGATCAATACCGCATTAAGTGAGTTTACCGATCTAATAACTGAACTCGACGTTAGGTACGACACCACCGTAAAACCGCTTGGAACAAGCGTGCCAGTCATACCAGCTGCGCATTTGATTTATGTGACTTCAAGTATAGATCCTGACTATGCGTTTTATAATCTAGAGCTTCACCGCTCTAAGTATACCGACGATTTTGCGGGATCCATGGCCGGTCATGACCCGATCGATCTATATCATTACAGTTATTTTCAGAATCAGGAAATATTCAGTCAATATAATCAATCGAATGTATTTCAATCCGTTCCGATCGAAATGAATTGGACTTTTCAAGCGTTTGGAGCGCATGGAAGTACACTCTACAAGGTAAAAAGTGATGAATTCGAGATCAATGAAGTCGAAGGAGTTAAACTCCGATTACTTGAGGGAAGTGTTGCAAGTGTTATCCATCTAGATGATGACTACTATAGTAATTATTCGATTTTATCCGACATCGAAACAGACATTATAGTGCGCAAACAGAATGTGAGCGAATTTGCGTACTCCTTGGATAATGGCACAATATTTCATCCATCTGAGGTTTGGTTGCCTGCAGAAAACAAAAAAGAAGCCATTTGGTTTGAAGGAGAGTCTTCTAATGATCTAACGATTCTGCAAGACAATCGCGTATTACTCAATGGGAGAGCACTCTCTTTCGCAGATCTAATTGGCGACCAAAGTGAACAGTGGAATTCGATCCAGCTAACCGACATTAATTCGCACGGCATGATGGTTGGCCACGCGCTCACCAACCCCTCTGATGGCAGCACACCTGAAAAGCGTGTGATTGCGCTACTCAAGGTGGATTTAGTGGAACGTGAGCCAGATGATGGCGAGGTAATTTCGAGTGGTGGTTTGTATTATGAATCGGATCCGATACCAGAAATCGATCTGAGTTTGGATAGCTCGGAGATCGATGAATCGGGAAACTTAGTGATCTCAGTAAGCGGAGTGTTTAAGGACAGGCTATCCGAGTTGATTGATGCCTCAGAAGGCAGCTATCGCGTTCAGAATGTTAGAATTACCTGTAATGGTGAATTACTCGAAACGATCCCGATGAGCTACGGGGGAGCAGGCGTGATGCCGTGGCAGCCGTTTACCTCTGAAAACAGTTTTGCGCGGACTTATACGATTAATGCCTCAGGGCCGCAGACTTACACCTTAAGAGCCGAGACTGACGCAAATGCGGTCGGTAATATTGGCTGGGATGAAGTTGCTGTCGGTTTACGCAACGAGGTGATTGTAAACTCAACACCTGCACCGAATTTAGATGTCAGCATCGCCTTCAATCAGGCATTGGGTGATGAAGCTATCGAAAGTGCACAAGTTTACTTTGGAAACCGTGAACCTCTGCCAACGGATGACACCGCCACGGAAAGCAGCGCAGGCTCTTTTACTTTCACTGGCACAATCAAAGTGGATGGTGTATCCCGTGTATGTGAATTTAGAATTTTCACCAACACCGCCCTCGACGATGAAACTGTAGATCGTTTCTCGACTGAGTTCAGCTACACGGATGAAAGCAATGAGGTCGTCAAGGCACGTGGACAGTGGCAGGAAACGGGTGACGACACACTGCGCTTTTATCCCGTCGAATTTTATCATCAGAGTTTCGACTACAATTTGCAGATTGCTTACACTACAGAGCTGGAAGGTTCGCCGGAAGGATCTGTCGTTCCCTTTGTATGGCGATCATCAATCTTTGGTGATCAGGTTGTTGAGGATGAAGACTCTCCGATCTATCTCGGTGATACCCAGCAAGCCTTGCACCCGTTCACCTTCAGTCCAACATACCAGTATATCGTCGATGATCAGCGGCGCGGTCGCCCAAAGATTTTCCTCGTGACTGCGGAGGAACTTCCCGCTGATTTAGACTACCTGAAGCCTTCCGACATTACCAGTGATGGACTACTTCGATTCTCGATCAAAAAAGACGCTAGTGACGAAGGCCTCGCACCGATTGAAGTATGTATTGTTGAGAGCGATTTCGGAACGTGGGAGCCATCTGGTGATGACTATGACGGTGCAGTTACCATGCCTGTTCTGCTGACTTACTTTGAGTTGATGTGGGGCAATAAAGGATTGGAGTTACTCAGTTACTTCCAAGAGGCAGGAGGTGAAGTATTGCTTGGAGACTTTAGTTTCCTCACTGGCGGTGATTGCGACTTGGACTATTGGGGAGCCGACCACCCACGTATCCAAATTGAAGAAGATAAAGATCCGATCTGGGCTGCAAACTGCCTTATGGAGCAACTTCGTCAATCGCTTGCTTATTGGGAAATTCGCTTGGCAATCGACAATAGCGTTGGCGGAACGATAGAGGATGTTGAAAACTATATCTCATTGTTGGAAGCTGCTGTTGAACAACAAAGGCAAGCTAATCTGGGTGTTGGGATTGCTGCTGCAAATGTATATTTGGCTGGCTTTAGCCTGGCGAACGAAGGTGTCGATTGGGCGCTTACCGTAAGTGAACTCTCACAGGGCAACTATTCGGCTGCAATTGGATTCCTTCCCTTTGTTCCTGCTGGTGCAGGGTATGCTATCAAACGTGCAGATGGAACTGCCGCTGTTCGATTTACAGCAGAGCAAGTTCAGCTAATGAAACATGCCTTCACTTTATCTGGACGCGGTAAAGCAAGCACACGTATTCAGATTGTAGATGTTTTGAAGGGCTTATTAAATGATGGAAAAATCAACAAAGAGATTATCGAAGACCTATACGATAGTGGATATTTAAAGCTAGATGATGCTGTGAGTCGAAAGTATGCTCGACGTGCGAAAATATCTGATTCTGGTTTACCTGCCGGATATGCAGCAAGTGATGTAGAGTTACAACACTGGTTACCATTGGAGTTTAGCCGCTACTTCTTATCTAAGGGTATTGATCCAAATGATGTCCGCTACACTAGCCTAGAGCCAACGGTTACGCATCGAAAATGGCACAGTAGGCCTCTAGGAGGTAACCTTCCACCGGGGGGGCATTATAACCACGAATGGAGGTCTTGGATCGACAGTCATCCTGACGCCTCAAGCTTTGACATTTTTAGTCATTTAAGTAGCCTACAACTTGGAGAATACAACCCACTTTAGCTAAAACATGAACTTCTCATCCTTGGAGCAGCAATTAGGAATAAAATTGCCCGAATCTTATAAACTCACATATGAGGAGAACCCCTTTAGAGATTACGAATCGGGGGATGAGCTGTCGCTGATCAGATCACTCGAATGGCTTGAAAAGGAAAATGTGAGTTTGAGAGAAAGTGGTTACTACGGCTATGAGTGGTTGGATGGTTACTTCGCTTTTGGAAAGGATGGTACTGGGGGCATATACTTTTTGGACACTAGGAACGACACTAGTCCAATATACTTTCTCCATTGGGAGCAAAACCATGCCCCCCATGAACTTCAGAACTTAGTATACGCAGTTGATTTTACGGAATACAAAAAAAAGATTATACAGTTAAATATAGACGCCTGTTAATTGAGCCGCAACGGTTCCAATCGACCGTCCCACCGCAGCCCCGCCTGAGACGCCCCCGATTTGCAGGTGAGGCCGTCCTTACCGCCCTAGCGATCTTATGCCTAATTTTCCTTTAACGGAGCACTCGGACTGTTCCAGTCCTCAAACAAAGCTCCTAGGAAAATGTAGACATAAGAGAGCTAGGGCGAGCGTCCGGCAAGTCAGCGGGGGCTTACCTCAGACGGGGCTGCGGTGGGACTAGCGCGTCTACGTTCTAAGCCGCGCTGTCTTGCAGTTAGACTCCGTATCCGGCGAGCGGATACTGCGCAGTATCTTCAGAACCCCGCGCCCGGGCAGTTGCACGTTCGAAGCGTTCATCTCCGATGCGAAAGAGCGTCTACGTTTTACCGCCCGTGGCATCGCTTCGCAGCCCCGAGCTATACCGCTTTGGCGATCCCGCCACGCAGCCCCAGAGGGGCTTTCCCCCACCGCCAGCGCGCGGGTTGCCCCCGCGTCGCGCTTCCGCGCGTTCAACCAACACGCCGCAACAACTCCACTGCACACAGAGCCACTGTTTCAGTCGCTTAGGCTTCTTACACACAGCCTCTGTGAATATCAAAGAAATTAAAAGGGACAGGCTTAAAAATTAAAAGAAATTAAAAGGGACAGGCTTAAAAATTATGGACATAAAGGGTTTTGTGTGATTGAGTGTTAATATTATGAGGCAGCGACGGATGAAAGTAGGCGGTAGGGATGCGGTATATCACTGTATGACGCGCACTGTAAACGGAGAGCTTCTCTTTGAAGACCGGGAGAAGGAGGTCTTGCGTAAGATGCTGCGTCAGGTGGCGGATTTCTGCGGGGTGGAGCTGCTTACTTATTGTATCATGTCGAACCACTTTCATGTGCTCGTGGGGGTTCCCGATGGGAAAGCGGTTGCGGATAGGGAATTGATGCGTCGTTACAAAGTGCTGTATCCTAAGCTTACGAAGTATCAGGAGGCTTCAGCGAAGGTTATGGAGTCGCAGCTGCAAGCTGGTGGTGACGATGCGGATGAAATACGTCGTAAGTTGCTGGCGCGCATGGCAGATGTCTCGGAGTTCATGAAAGCAGTGAAACAGCGCTTCTCAGTTTGGTATAATCGTTCTCACCGGCGTTATGGGACTCTTTGGGCAGAGCGGTTCAAGTCGGTTCTGGTCGAGGGAGGAGGCAATCCGCTGCAAACGATGGCTGCATATATTGATCTGAATCCTGTCCGTGCGGGTTTAGTTGAGGATCCGAAGAATTACCGTTTTTGTGGCTATGCAGAGGCTGTGGCTGGAGATTCACTCGCACGCAAGGGAGTGAAGCGGGTCTGGGCAGATCACGCTGGGGTGGGTGTGTCAAGTCGCGGCTCTATGCAGGCGGCTTTAAAGGCGCATCGATTGTTGCTCTTTGGTAAGGGCTCCAGCCCTTGGACGTATAAGGGTAAAGTGATTTCTCGAAAGAAAGCTGTAAAAGTTCTGGAAGAGGAGAATGGAGAGCTCTCGAAAGCGGCGATCTTGCGTTGTCGGGTGCGTTACTTTAGTGACGGGGTGATCCTTGGTTCTGCGGAATTTGTGCGTGGCTTTACCGGAGCTTGGCAAATGGAGCGGGGGCGCAAGCATCCTCCGAAAGTCAATGCGATGCGAGGAACTGATTGGGGGGATCTCGCGGTCATTCAAGGATTGCGGCGACAAGTGTTTAGGTGATGTCGTGATAGTCATTAAAACTTTTCAACCCGGATTATGCAATAGGATGAGAAGTGTGCTCTGCAACTGAAGCGCAAAGGAGCGTATATAGATACATGACTGCTGGGCTGAAAGGCAGCGATGTGCGCTTCTTGCCGAAGCGTTTTACGAGCACCCATTGAGTTCATGTATTTCTAATTCGATGGATGAGAAATGTGACTGATAAAGAATTACTTACGCAAAAAAAAACCTCGTTTGGAGGACGCATTTGCATATACTGGAGCGCGTCATTTTTTGTGATTTCGAGAGACTAGGGAATTAGTTTGTAGAGCTGTTTTTTTTAGCCACGGATGAACGCGAATGCTCGCGGATCGGATTCTTTTCATCCGTGTTAAATCCGTGTATATCCGTGGCTAAATATTTCATTTATTTCTGCTGCAGATCAGTTCGAGCTGTATGATTTATACATCAGGTTATGACACCAAACTACTCGATAATCCGACATCTGGTTTTCACCAATCTTCATGCGCGGCGGTATAGTTCGGGTTCAAGGGGCAACAGTGGTGCATCAGTTGTGACTGCCAGAACCAATTAGTAACCACGCTAATCGTCACCCTTCAGTTTGTAAACGGTGCGCGACTCGCGACGGGGGTTCGATGTTCAGAGCCTTTCGGGAGTGCATCGATTTCATCCAGTCGTTGACCGATTGCCTTTGCATAGCCTTCGACCAGTTTGATTTCGTCTTTGGAAAAAGCTGAGCGACATTTCGGCGAGCTGAAGTTGACCGTGCCCCAGATCGCTCCATTATGGTGAATTGGAGCACCAATATAGGCTTCGAGTGGCATACTCACATACAAGGGATGTAGTTGTAGTCCGAGCACGCCATCAATCTCGGTCATTGCAAAGGTTTTGTCGGCTTCTATGACATCGCGGCAGTAAGTTTGATTTAGTGGAAACGTGGCTCCCGGGATCAAGTCGCCTTGTCGAATATTGATCGCCACCACTTGATACAGATTGTTGTAGATGTGGCTGACGATGCCTATGGGGAGTCCGAGTAGAACCGAGCCTTTGTCTAAAAGGCTGTGACACGAAACACGTAAGTCTTTCTGTAGCATAACAATTCCCTTGGGATTTACTATGTCTCAACTTGCTAAATACGCGAACTAGAAAGCTGGATTTTCGACGATTTAGCTAAGCCGTTGAGCCTGTTTCTTTATTGAATTACTTCAGGTATTTAACGGAAAAAACGACGAGTAGAGTTGATGGGATGTGCTTTTCACGCTCGTTGTCTTGCTGATAAACTGAATCAAGACCAACTAGCCGTGGCGAACGCGTGAAGCGTATCTCCTCCAGAGGCAATCCGTGATTGTTACGTATTTACCAATACTTTCCGGGGAAATGATGATGGGAACTATGATGCTTTCTTAATCTTCGGCTTTGGCACCTTACAATCGACGGTGCCACAACCGCAGCCACCCCCGGACTTCCCCTTGGGCTTGAAGGTTTTGTAGAGATAGACCAGCGCACCGAGAACAATGAGTGTGACTATGATGATCTCGATTATCTGCATAATGTAAGCCTACGTTTTTCGATTAAAATCTCAAATTAAGGAATGCTTATCCTGTATTTCTCAGCACTAACTAAACAACATACCTACTTGATAGACCAGCACTGCGGCCACCCAAGCGACTGCGGTTAAACCAAAGAAGCTACCACTTGCCCACCACCAGTTGAGCTCTTTGGCGATCACGGCAACTGTGGCGCCACATTGCATACAAAGAGCAAAGAAGACCATGATCGATAGGGCTACAGGGATGTTAAATACGGGTTCTCCGGCGCGTGGGCCACTTTCCCATTTCGCATTGGTAAGGGTGCTGCGTAGGTCGTCGGATTCTTCATCAATTTCGCCGCCGAGCGCATAAGTGATCCCTAGTGTGGAAATGATAATTTCACGGGCAGGAAAGCTGGCAAGAACGCCGACGGTGATCTTCCAGTCATAGCCAGCGGGCGCAAAGACTGGTTGCACAAACTTACCGAAACGACCCATATAGCTCTGCTCTAGGAAGGTGGCATCTATGCGCTTCGATAGTTCGTCTGCATCGATTTGCTCAAGAGATCCGACTTCTTGTGTGTAAGCGGCGGTGACGTCTGCTTCCACTTCGGAGGAGCGGGGAAAATAGAGCAGTGCCCAAATAACAATCGTCATCGCAAAGATAACCGTTCCCGCGCGGACGATGAACTCCTTACCACTTTCATACATCCGGTGGCAAGTGAGCTTCACCTGAGGCACGCGGTAGTGGGGCAGTTCCATCACAAAGGGCTCTGGTTTGCGGCCTTTGTTGACGCTTTTATTCAGTGCCCATGCAAACGGAGCCGCGACCAGTGCGCCGACAAAGTGCATTGCAAAAAGGGTGGCTCCGGCGATTTTGGGTCCATAGACGGGCTCGATAAACGCACCGATGAGTAATAGGTAAACGGGTAGACGCGCTGAGCAACTCATGAGCGGTGCGACCAGTATCGTAATTAAACGCGCCTTACCGTCATGGATCGTGCGTGCGCCCATGATTCCGGGAATGGCACAGGCGAAACTCGTCAGTAGGGGCACGAAGCTTTTCCCGTTGAGCCCACACCATTGGAATAGCTTATCCATGAGGAAGGCCGCACGTGCCATGTAGCCTGATTCTTCCAAAATCGAGATGAAGAAGAATAGGACCAAGATTTGCGGGAGGAACACGAGGAAGGCACCTACGCCTCCAATGATGCCGTCGGCAATCAGACTTTGCAGCATGGGTGTTCCAGCTAACGCGTCGGCAGCGATGCCTTGCACCCAGCCCACGCAGCCTTCGATTAAGTCCATCATCGGTCCTGCCCACGTGTAGACCGATTGGAAGACGACATACATCATTCCGACAAAGACCACGAGCCCCCAGAATTTATGCAGTAGGAGTTGGTCGATGCCTTCCGATTTACTTCGCGTCTTCATCGCCGCCTGGCGCTCAAGCACATCGTTGAGTAGGGGATTTAGAAAGCGATAGCGTAGAGTTGATTCGGCTGCATCCGGTTGAAACCCGTCTTTATAAAGTTGATCACGAACTGTTTTGATGATCGTTGCCAGCTCAGTCTCAGGTGTTTTCAGGCGATCACTGACAGTGCTTTTCCGGTCAAAGAGCAAGCGTTGGAGTTCACCCTCACTGAGCACTTCATTGCGCTTCTTAATCAGCGCTTCGTGCAGTGTGTCGATTGCCTTTTGGATTGCTTGTGGCCATTTCGGGCGCACCAGCATCGGACGTGTTTCGATTGCTTTTTCAATCGCCTTGGCGAGTTCTTCTGTGCCGCTTTTTCGCTTGGCTACGGTCGGAACTACTGGCACGCCGAGGCGCTGCTCCAGTAACTTACTGTCAATTTGTAGACCCTTTTTTTCAGCAACATCCCAACAGTTGAGCGCGATCACCATCGGCACGCCAAGCTCGGCTGCTTGCGAGGCAAGGAAGAGGTTACGTCGGAGGTTTTCGACATCGACTACCACGACGACTAAGTCGGGAGCTTTTTGCCCGAGTCCATGCCCTGTGATGACGTCAACCGCGACGCGTTCATCCAGAGAGCTCGCACTTAAGCTGTACGTGCCAGGTAGGTCGATTAGTTCGACATCCTGACCATTTGGTAGAGAACATATACCGGTCTTTTTTTCGACGGTTACACCGGAGTAGTTACCCACTCGTTGGCGCATACCCGTGAGGGTATTGAAGAGGGAAGTCTTACCCGTATTGGGATTGCCGATCAGAGCAATACGAGTGCCTGAAACTGGTGTGCTCATACACTAATCGGTTCAACTTCTACGTGTGCAGCGTCTTCCAAGCGAACGCTGATATGGCAGCCGTTAAACTCGATCGCGATCGGATCGCCTAGTGGAGCTTCATGCATCAGGCGGATCTCTTGGTCCGGTAACAAGCCCATCTCCATTAATCGGGAGACACAATCGTTACAGCAATTGAGGTTTTTAACGCGGAAGAGGCCGCCTTTCTTGATTTCGTTGAGTCGCATGGAGAAAAGTTGCTCTGTGAGATTAAGTCTCAATAGCAACTGACACCAGAAAAGCATTCCCACTGCTTTGCAAGCCCAGAGGGTAATAAAAACGGCGAAGTCAGTATTCTTATGGAGCAGTTTGAAAAGTGGCAGAGTCTCTAATATCTCGAACCCTATTTTTTAGGGGTACATGGCTCCGAAAACAGTTAACCACGAAAGACGCGAAGGAACGCGAAACTATCAGAAGTTCAGAATATTCAATTTCGCGCCTTTCATAGTCAAAAACTCATTTTTCATAATAACTAAGCTAGGCGTTTCTTTTAGATTCATGCTGTTGTTGTAATTGCTTACAGCTCCGACCCGAACCGAGCTAATCGGATTGGTCGTGATTCTCGAGATTAGAACGTTCTTCAGGATTGAGATACCATTTCTTTTGGTCTAAAAACTCACAAATCGATAGAATCATGGGCAATTTATCTTTGGCAGTAGTGACGATGATCACATTGGTTCGTCGGTTCACATGGATATGGTCATCTGGATCGCTGAGATAGGGGCGTAGCTGCTTAACAGTAAGTCTCGCATCGACCCACTCAAAATCTATCAGCCGTGTATGCTCGATGTTCGACCCTAGGGCATGTTTCTTTGGAATTGCTCGTAATACCCGTTTGGGAATTTTTTTTGGCCAGTAGATCTTTTGGGGATAATTCGGAAGACCCTTAGCGCGATCTGCCCACTCTAGCTTTTCCTTCCATGCGGAAGCTTGTCTCGGATGTACGTGTATAATCAGGGTTTTGCCGTCTACTTCGAAGCGCTCTGCTTTTTCGATGAGGAGGCTCTCGGAATAGTAATCGATAAATACGCGGGGTTCTATGTAGATCAGGCGATGCTTTATTTGACTTAGTGGCAAGGCATCGAGCTTGCTTTTAGGTAGAATGCGTACCAATCCAGCTGCGTCGTAATAATTGTATTCTATCGGATTTAAGAGGACTTCGAAGGCTTGTCTCCATGTTACATTATTCAGGCTGATAGAAGTTCGGTATTTGATTAACTCATTCGGGATATTGACGTTTAGTTTGAATTCATGGGCAATGTCTTTAATCACCTCATCAATTGAGTTGTCTGCGTAGGTGAGAGAGATTGTTTTTTGATTTAGGTATGCCTCACCAGGAAGTTGAAGTCTGACTTCTTTTTCTGTGGACGGTTCATTACTCCAGCAGTAATGGCAGCTGAGTAAGTAAATTAAAATGAAGAATCGGTTTAGCATTGTACAAGATCGCCTACAGCTCCGATCCGAAACGTGCTTTATGACCGGCCGAGACCTGCACGTATTTTTCAGCAAGCGTGCGTCCTGAGGCGCGCTCTTCGGGGGTGAGTGCTCGCACGACTTTGGCCGGCGAACCGAGAACGAGTGAGCCTTCGGGGACTATGGTTCCTTTAGTCACAAGGGCATTTGCACCTATAATCGATTCAGCACCGATAATCGCACCATCCAGTACGGTGGCCTGCATGCCGATTAGGCAACCATCGCCGATTTTACAGGCATGAATCATCGCCGCATGACCGATTGTTACATACTTGCCGACTTCGACGCCATAGTCGTCGGATAGGTGTACTATGGTGCCGTCTTGCACATTCGAGCCTTCGCCGATCTCAATTGTGTTGATGTCTCCACGCAGCACACATCCATGCCAAACACTAGAGTTGGGCGCCAGCGTCACCGCGCCGATTATGATTGCGCCTTTCGCGACGTAGGCCGTTTCGTCAACGAGCGGGGTTTGGTCCAGATACTTCGCTAAGCATTCATCAATAGTCATGCCTCTTTCATAGTGTTTTCGATAAATGAACCAAGTATAGAAATGTTTCCGTCTCAATCTTAATTGCACTCCCTTGTCGGGGGCCCTTGTTCGGAGATTGTTCTGAACCTAGTTACGATGGGAGATTGGGAACGTCGAACGTCCAACTTTGAACGTTCAATATTGAATGTTATAGGGCGAATCTCAGTGATGGCATCACACACGCACCAGATGTAATTGTTTCTGAGGGGTAGCCTCAGGGCGGGACCTCCGTGTTCGCATCCATTATGAGTCTACACGAGTGTCGGCACGGAGGCCGACGCTCCCAAATCAAGAACTTCATTCATTTGCTCCGCACATTAAATTGTACCTCTGCGATATTTCCAGAAATCTAGAGTTACTGATTTCGCGTATTTTCGCGCTTTTCGTAGTCAATCACTCATCTTCTTAAGATTCGTAACCCAAGATTGACAGCCTTCGAGAGCTACCATTGCTTTTGTAGCATAACTTTTAGCTCAGGTGGTGGAACGGTAGACACGCCACGTTCAGGTCGTGGTGCTCGCAAGGGCATGAGGGTTCAAATCCCTTCCTGAGTAAAGTTCGCTTTGCTCTTTTGGTCGGGATTTTCACCCTTGGTGGTCCGGTTCGCTGCGCGCCCGGTCATGTCGTCGCTGCGCTCCTCGGAACAAATCCTTTCCTGAGTAAAGTTCGCTGCGCTTTTTTGGTCGGGATTTTCACCCTTGGTGGTCCGGTTCGCTACGCGTCCGGTCATGTCGTCGCTGCGCTCCTCGGAACAAATCCCTTCCTGAGTAAAGTTCGCTGCGCTTTTTATATTAGCCTTAAAAGAGGAGTTAGGAGCTAGACCTCCGTCTAACTCCTAGCTTCCAACTTTAGAATTAGAGATTGAGTGTGATGCTGAGTCGCATGAAATAGGGGTCCGAAGAAATAGGTGAAAAGGCGCGCACCACGACTTGTTCGAGGTCGGAGCCAAAGGCGGTTGTGGAAACAGTGACGAAGTGCGACGCACCATCGTCCCATGAACCTAGGTTTGGCGAGCTTTGCGGAGTCACTAAAACTGAACAATCATCGCGCTGCGTATAGGTTAAGGTTCTATACTGATCCAGCCCGATGGTCATGGTTCCAATTACTGGTAAACTGGCAGTACTGTTAGATACGTCAGGTTCGCTCCCGAGTGCAAATTCCACAAGATTAACCCAGGCATCGTTATCTGGATTTGCCAAATCTCCACTAATCAGAGGATCGAGTAATTGGGCGGACGTAAACTTGGTTGTTTTCCAGTAATTGTAAATATTCTCTGGAGTGGCACTGGCCATTTCATAGACGAAACCACCTGCGAACTCAGCAGAACCACCGTCGCTCCAAAGAGCTAGTCGAATAATACTATTTGGAAACACAGGTAAATCTCCCCCTCCAAGATTATAAGTAGCCGCAAGGGAAATACGATACTCTTGAAATGAGGTATTTGCCTCGTAGGGCAAAATGTCCGGAGTCGCATCCGTGAAGTTGTCTCCGATGTTGAAATTCGCCAGATCTTGCGCAAAAACCGAATTATTTTGCCAACTGACTTCAGCACCTATTGAGCTCAGTCCGAATACATCAAACCCGGTGGCTGGATTGTTATCATTGTCGAGCGATAGAAAAATGCTGGGAGAGCCATTGAAGGTATTCGTATCCGTAGCTGCGGCATATTCTACGAGAAGATACAGGTAGTCTTCGTCATTCGCCGCCTTGATGGAAACGATATCCGGAGTTCCATCACTTGTTGGATCAGTTAGAATAGTCGGGATGCCTGCCCAATCCGAGGCGTTGCCATCAATACTGATCACAGCATACATTGAAGCTGGCTGTACCGGAGTAGCGGCCATAGCCACCGTATTCGTGTCCTCCTGACTCAACCCGTCTTCTGCTCGAACGGCAAAGAGATAAGTCGTGTCATTGGTTAGGCCCGTGACCTCATATTCGTAAGTGTAAGTAGTGGGGGACGTTGGCCCCGTAGCATAGTCGGCAGGAATGTCAGCTGTTACAGAGCTAACCTTAGTTGCTGTCGCAAAATTTATTACCGCCTGATCAGTGTAATAGAGGTTGTATTTTACAGGTCCAGATTGATCCCTCGCGACATCCCAGCGGACGATGGTCGTGGTATCGCCGGCAATCACTTCTTGAATCCCCACACGCGCAGGTGGCGGCTGGTTACCTAAAGTCACTAGATCATAATCAGCACCAAAAGCGGCTGTGCTATCCCAGGTAGGAGCCGTGGTATCAACATTGGCTGCATTCCAGATTGCCGCGTCAGTATTGAATGCTGCATCCAAAGCAGGGGTCGTTCGGTAGAGTAACCAGCCCTGTTCCCGCTGACTTTCTATGAAATCATTTTCTCCTAACGAAGCTGGCTCACCCACTGTTGTGTATCCTAGACTAAGGACATTAAATCCATCTGCGCGTCCTGCCTCAGCATTGATTTTTGGAGCAAAATTAAATTTGTTATCATCGAAAAAGACCGACGGCACACCGCTACCACTGCTATCAGTATAGTAACTTTCAAACAGAATGATATTGAGATACGGGCGTAGGTTATACGCATACGTTTTGAGGTTCGGGTTATAGAAAAAGAGGCCACGATTTCCCAATAGGATTTTACCTGGATAGTCATCGCTAATTTGTTTCACCATTGCTTGATAGGCTGGAGCAGTCCATTCATACTGGGTCGCGCCAAAACTGTTCGGTGCAGGGGTATCCAGTGTATCGAGAAAGACACCATCACAAGCATAGCCGAGCCCGGTTGTGCTCGTGAGTAGTTCTTCCAAACCAGCCACTCCATCAGTAGCCTTGACGTTATTACGAATGACTTGATACCAAGCAGGGTCGCCTGGGTTTACAAATGGACTGCCAAAGGTGGTATTGGAGTCAGGGGTGCCATCGGAATCTTCATCATCCAGGTAATAGGATGCAAAGCCGGTTCCTCCCGTCGAGGCATTACCCAATGGGTCTACAGCGGACAAGGGATCTGTATCTGCAGAACGTGGATCTACACGTGGCCCATTACCATCGCCCACCACAGGTGCCGATGGACGGTTATCCTCTCCCACGGAAATGTAGGCCAACACGATCACATCATCCGTTGTCCCTGTTAGATTATCAGGCCCACGTCTTATTGTTGCGACTTCGGCGGGAGTGATATTACTATTAGGATGTAAAATAACTAGTTCGTAATTGTCGCGTGCCGCCTCCACTTTTGATGTATCCCAATTAGAATAATAGATCAGGTAGGGCGTCGATGTCGACAGACCGGAGACGGGGCCACGCTGGGCAAAACTCAGTGAAGTGAGAAGTATTGAGGCTAGTAAAATTAATTTTTTCATAAGGGATCTTAGCGTGAGGGGGAGGATTTGAAATATGGTATAGCGGGGCCGCGGGTGTCGCGGCACTTTATCAGAAATATGGCCCATCAATTTCGACGGATGTTTCGGGCCAGGAAGTGTCTCCGATGAGTTTATACATCGCAAATTCGGCCGAAGCGGGCGACTGTGATGGGAAGTAAACATTTTGCGCAACTTGGTAGCCGAAGTGCGCGTAGACCTTGGCTGCTCCGAGTAATACGAGGAAGTCATATGATTGCCCCACATAGTAATCTTCAAGTGTCTGGAGTAGTGGAGCCAGTTGCCCTTTTCCCCTGTAGTCCGGCAGGATGCATACTTCGGAAATTCCGCAGAAGCGGTGTGTTGCCGATCCGTTACGAAACGATTTTTGGTGAGCGGCGATGTGTCCGATGGGCTCACCTTCATTCCGTAGAAGCCAGCGCATGGCTGGCGGTTCATTGTAGTGACGTTGCGTCTTGAATTTTGCTTCTTCCGGGAAACAAGTCTGTAGCAGTTGGCGAATCTCTATATCAAGCGCTTGGTCTACCGATTGATCGACGAGACAGGATGGGATACTCGAGCTGGTGTTCATAAACAAATTTTTTTAATCATAGAGCAGCCGGAAAAACTGCTGCTCACTAGACGAGGTGATTATTGAATAAGCGGTCCCAGTGGGGGCACTATCGTAACCGGGCACGGTGAGCCATGTTGATAGATCCGAGCTGCTTTGGAGCCGGTAGAGTGCGCCGTTTGGAATCGTCCATTCGAGTCCGAGCGCACTTCCGGTTGATTCTATACTAACCGTGCCGGGATCAGGAGATGTGCTGCTTTGCTCAATCGCCCCTGCATCAGGTGCGATACCGAAAGTGCGATCATGGCTTAGCAAGTCGCGATCACCAGTAGAAACGATGCTATTATTGCCACTATCGATTGCTGGTGAGCCGGATTGTAGAGAAAAGTCTAAGCTACCTACACTGTTAAAGAGCGGATTGCCCCATGACTCGTTGCTCCCGCTGGCACTGAGTGTGTCGTATGTGGCAAAGCCTTCGATCCAGCTATTACTGATGATCCAAATCGGTGTGTCCGTGCCATAGAAGAGGTTTCGGTCGAAGGTCATGGAGCTCCCTGTCGTATTCCACTGTACGATGAATATGTTATATTCTCCGGCTTTCGTGATATCATGATACATGATGTTTGAAACAAAGTCGGTGTTTGTGACTCGGTATTGAATGTAGATTTGTCCGTATTCGTCGCCGGACGCATTCGTGTCGTTGTTGTAGAATGTATTGTGGGCAATCAGACAGTCGTCTGCATCGCCGGTTGAATTTGCATTGTAGCCGCCAATAAATAGCCCGCCCATCAGGTTGTTACGGATTAGGTTTGAACGAACGGTGATGCCTGAGGTGACTTTTCCTTGGTGTTCGGAGGCCACTTCGATGCCGATGTCGCAGTTTGCGACTATGTTGCGCTCGATCATAATGTCGCGCCCTCCGTCGACATATATCCCGCCAGCGGAGGATTCCCCAGCATACGCAGGATTCGAGGCGGTCGCGATATTTTGAACTACGTTGCGTGCAATGAGCCCATTGCGTGCTTGATCCAGAGCAACTGTCGGCGCGGTATCTTCAAATCCGATTGCGTCGATACCAATGTTGTCGCAGTCCTCGACCAAGTTGTCTAGCACCTTGAAACCGTTGATATTGCCATTCAGGACGAGCGCCTCACTGGAACCGAGAGTGAGGTTGCGAATCGTGTTGTTACGAATCAGAATATCCGCGATTGCGGTGTTCTGTGTGCCGAAGATGCCGATGCCGTGTGCGTCGCGACCTAATAAGTTGGAGTCGACTGTGGCGGTCGATCCCATCGATTCGATCGTATTGTTCACGATTTCGATGCCGGTTCCGCTGCCCTCAATTAGGATGCCGACAGGTACCTGATAGAGCTGCGTGTTGGTGAAGTTCTTGAGGGTAAAGCCCTCGATGCGCAGGTAGGATTTACTTTGAATCTCAAGCAAGCCCTGCCGTCCGCTCACCGCGATGCCGTTACCGTCTATAATGACTTCTTCATTGGGAGCCGCACGAAAGGTTATGTAGGCATTGCTTGTTCCCGATTGCCCAAATACGACACGTTCGTTGTAGGTGCCTGCATGAACGGTTACAGTATCGCCGGCAACCGCTTGGGTATTCGCGTGGCTGATACTCGCCCATGGAGTTGATTCGCTACCCGAGGCGCTATTGCTACCAGTCGTGCTTACGTGATACATCGCGCCATAGCAAAGCGCTGGAATCAAAGATGTGATGATGATTAAGATTTTCATAGTAAAAGTGCTTTGAAGAGGGTTTTGCTAGGAATGTGGTAGATCGTCCGCATTCATTCCATTCACCACACTACCGTCGTCCGCGTTGTCGGGACGGTTCTTCTTGAGGTCAATGAACAGTTGGCGGACGTCCGAGGCACCGCCGAGAACGAACCATACTGTAGTCAGAACTCCGAGCACGACCGACAGCCAGACGTTGATTTTCCAGAAGGTAACCCATGCACTATTTTCGATTTCGAAAAACAAATTGATCAGCGTGCCGATCAGGAAGACCATCCACCAACCGATGACCCAGACCATCGTTGAAATGTAGACGATGCGGTCTCGCTTACTGAATTCAGGTCCCATGCCGAGTGTGCGCAAGCTGCTGAGTGGTTTTTCGACAGAAGGATCATCGGCTCGCTTGTATTCGCCACGGTGCAGCAGTTTATCTAAGTTATGCGCGTAGGATTGAGAAAGAGAGACTAGCACGTAGGCTGCGATGGCGCAAAGCATTGAAAAGAACATCATTTGCCTACCGTTATATGGGAATGAGTCGGCGATGCTTAGGAGATATGTGTTTTCCGGAAACCAATTGAGTAACCTCGGCGAAATGTCTGACGTCCAAAACGATTGAGTCAGCAAGCCACCGAGCGAGAGTACTGCGCCGGTAATCATGGCCGCCCAGCCGCCTCCAGTCGTACCGCGTTTCCAATACAAACCACCGATGATGACTGAGCCTGCACCGCCGAGGAAAACTGCACCGGTTATATCGAAAAACATATAGATGTAGTCCTTTAGCGGAAAGAGGATACTGAACGACCAGGCAAAGACGGCGACACCCACCAGTGCACCGCGTAGTAGGAAAACGTGTTCCTTCGTGCTTAGAGGTTTTTTGCGAAAGGGCAGTACGATGTCTTGCACAAACATACAGCTCCATGAATGCATATAGGTGTTGTCCGTGCTGATCGCCGCCGCCATCATGACGGCGGCAAGTAGGCCGGTCATCCCAACAGGGAGAATATGCGTCAAGCCGATCGGAACCGTCATCTGATTTCGGATGGCGGGGTCCGACAAAAGGTCGAGGTCAGTCGTGATCTGCGCGGCTGTTTCGGAAAATGCCGAGTTATGCATGACTGCGAAGACTGCGATTGGCATCATTAAGACTGCCATGCCTTGAGCCACTGCGCGCCAGTTGCCAAGTATTCCTGCCATTCGCGCTTCGTGTGGTGAACGTGCGGACGCATTGTAGGCCGCGCTGCCTTGCCAGGCTCTGGTCGTGTAGACGACCATAAAAACGCCGATTAGATAATAGAACATGTTAAAGTCCTGCATCTCTCCAGCATCGAATGGATGAATCATCGACTGGCCTTCTGGGCGCGTCATCAACCCGCTCACCAACTCAGTCCACTCGAAACTATACATGATGAAGAGTAGAATGATGAGAAAGGCGATGAGGCTAAACATCGACTGGGCAAAATCAGTTAGTAAAATTGTAATTTGTCCACCGATGAGAACAAATGTCATAGCCAAGCCCAGTTCCAAGGCCATGATCGCAGGGAACGTTGGTATCGCGACGCCGAGAACGAAAAAAGCATCAGGTAACTGGCAGAAATGGATGAAGAAGCGTGCGGTGATCGCAGGGAAAACGCCGTAGTTAATCAAGCCAGCGAGGAAAGCCAAAGACCCGCAAAACACCCGAAAACTTCTGCTGTAGCGCATCTCGATAAACTGCGGCATCGTCATCGAACGAGTCTGACGAAAGCGGTAGATGACGAATCCAGAGAGTGCGATAAAGAGCCCGAGCGGCGAAAGGAAATAGCCCCACCAAATTGGCACAAAGCCAGCTTGGTAAGTGATCTCAAAGGCACCCACGATGGTAATGGCACCGAGCCCTGCGATGCCTTCGGATAGCGTCAATAGATAGCGTCCGGCGCAGCGATTGGCGACCAGATAGTCGGCCACACCACGCATGTAGCGCTGAGAAAAGATCACAATGCCGATGAGCACTGCCAGAAAACAGCCAACGATACTCCAATCGATTGTAGTCATAGAGAGAGAAGAAGAGGGGAGAGAAGCACAGAGGACGGTTTGAAGTTTGGTCTCACTGGAGCAGTTCGATTTGTTCGATCCACATTATGTCGGGTCGCGAGCTCGATCCGCCTCCAACTTCTTGGAAGACTCGTAGGGCTGTGAAATGCTTACCGTCGAGATCGACGGTGGTGATGGCTTCTTTGTGATCTGCATAATCGGCCACTTCCATCCAGTCATTTTCCTTTCCCTCAGGACGTACCTCTATGCGGAAATTTCGTGAGGTGTGGGTTTGGCCATTATCCCAAGCCCAAGTAATACGAAGGCGAGATGCTGAGGTGGCCTCTGGTAATTCGAATTTTAGTTGGTGGGTGTCCTCTGTTTCCCAAGAAGCCCATGCGCGTTTTCGCCAGCTGAGTGCATCCTTGTCCTTCACTCCGTCGACCAATGAGGCAGCGTAGTATCCTGGATAGACCGAACTTGGCACAACTGCAGTCCCAGTTGGAAAGCCATTGACAGGCTTATCCAGAGTGTGGGTGATGCTCTCCTGAGTTGTTTGCACATTTAGGTAATTAGGGTCTGGGATACCTTCGTATGTGACAGTGTAGATTTCATCCAAATAGATGCTGGAGACTTCCGGAACGTAACCGAAGCTGACCGCACGGTCGAAGGAGGTCTTCGTTTCCGGAGCGTCACCTGATGCAGTGTAGTCGAGTACCAGCACGACTAGGTCGTTCATTTCCATTGCAGGTTTGAGCATTTTGTTATAGATCGTTAGCCCCCAGTCCCAGGCGGGCGTATCCATCAAGTAGTAGGCTTCACGATCCCAGTCCCAAGAGGCGGTGAAACTCTCAAACATGACTCCGTCGATATCGCTGCCAAGTGCTTCGACAGTATGGAAACCGCGGTTATTTATGATTATGGAGTCCGGGTTTTGAAAGCGAAGCTCACGTATCAATCCGATCATTGCTGATTCGCTTTCTTTGTAGAGCTCACTTGTATCGATGGTGTCCAAAAAGAAACCGTCGACGCCGTAATCTCTGCGCATTTCGAACGATCGATCGAGGAAATAGCGCCTCCATGCGGGCTGTCTTGCATCGGCGTAATGAGAATTCCAGATCGAATTCTTGTCCGGTATGTTATCGTTGTTACGATCGAAATAGGCTGAATCGAAGCCTCCGTAGCCGAGTCCATCACCAGTTCTTAGGGAGTCATCTTCGCCAATGCTGATATAGCCGATGACGAGTGTGCCGCTCGCTTGCATGGCAGCGATGCTTTCGGGTGTCTGGTTTTTGGTTTCGATGATGACGGCGTCACGCTGGGAGAGTGCTTCGACTTGTCCCTTGCCGTAATAGCAGGCATAACTGCTTATTTGCTTAAAGGACTGACGGAGGTCCTTTACCGGCCGTCTGACCGGAAGCTTTTTTTTTTCGACAGCTGCGACACTGGGTGACTGTGTGCTTCCAGTTAGACTTTTCTTCGTAAACGTCCATTCCGTACCTGTGCGTGGCAAATGATCGAGTGCTTCCTTATAATCTTCGGAGTATGTGACCGCCATTAGTTTTGTTTGCTCGGATATTTCCACGTCCGGAGCATACAATTGTAGAATGATTATATCATCTTCGTAGTTCTTGGTTAAACTCATTGAGCTTTGCTCCGCCCACGACCATTTAGAGGCGTCCTCTCCGGAAAAGAGGTAGGGGATGTCACCTTCAAGCATTAGATCAAGACCTTTGCCCGAAGGTCCGCCCAAATGGTGGTCGAAACCAGTGTTTTCATCGCCATCAATATTAATAAACACATGTACCCAAGTTGTCGGTTGCCCGTTGGTTTTCATTTCGATCCGAATGCCGTCTTTATTCGCGGCTGCAGCAGCGGCTACGAGGGATTCGCCAGGTGCAATGCCGTTCAATGCCTTCTGTTGGACAATTTCGGAGGTGAGCGGTAAACTGGTGGCTAATAAACTGAGCGCTAGGATGGATGTGTGTTTCATTAAGTATTAAAGTTAGGAGAGCTTCAGAATGACAATGAGTGAAAGAGTCAGAAATGAGTGGCTGCAATTTATTGCGTAGGCGGCAGTGCCTTAATTGGATTGAAGTAGGGATCGATCTGACGGAAAACGAAGGCATCTTTAGTTTCGACGCGACCGTCCAAAAAGAGTGCTACCAGTTCGTTGTTACCGTAGCGCGTCTCGTCGCCAAATTGGCCGACGTGGTCGATGTAGCCCCAGGATCCGGTGCTTGGTCCATCGGTGACTACTAACGTTTGTGAAGGGTCTAGATTGAATTGATTGAGCACATGGTCGCCCGAGTAACTGCTGTCGGCCTTATGGCGCCCCATGATGACGTAGTTCCAACCATATGAAATGGTCTCGGATAGTGTATCGTTGGTTTCTGGATTGAATTCATCGTGAGCAGGACTGCCGAAAATCTCTTTATCGTCGCTCAGTAAGGGGAGCAGCTGTGCCCACCAGTATTGGCCTTTAGAATAGTCATACCAAACTGGATACTCGCCGTTATTTTCTTGACTATAGAGTAGGGTGGCCTGTCCGATACTGCGGACATTAGCGACGCTTTTAGTGAGGTTACTTCTTTCACGCACCTTTCCCAGCGATGGGATGAGGATTGCGGCTAGTATCGCGATGACTGCAATCACAGTGAGCAGTTCAATTAAAGTGAATCCAGATGAACGGTCGTTCGAGAGCGACCGATGATAGTGAGCTTTTGTAGGATCGTTCATCTGAATTCCAATAATTTAAATGATTGTAAGTTTGACCTAAGCTTTGTGCCTACGACGAGAAATTGTTAGAGCAACAGCTCCAAGTCCGAGTAAAAGTGCGGCTTGAGAGGGCTCTGGTACTGCGAAGGAATAACTTACGGCACCGGCTACATCACTATCAGCATCGTTGAAGTAAGTTATGAACGTGAATGAATCGTTGGGGAACAAGAGTTGCCCGCTGCCAGTGTCAATGATTGCACTTCTGGAGATCGTAAATTCCTGAAAGCTCGTCGATGTATTGTAGGGGCTAATCCCAACAGCTGCATCGGTTGTCGCACCCGTATTAAAAACGCCGGTTGCCTGTTCAAACGGGAAGTCATTCTGATAAGCGGCTTCTGTGCCGACAAGGCCTGCGCTGTAAACATCAAAGCCTGTGGCAGTGTTGCTATCATTATCAAATCCAAGGAAGAGACCATTGCCCGAGTTTGGGTTTACAGCGTTGTTAAAGGTGACCAGAATGAAAAGATTCGTGGCGTTATGCGCGATGGATATTTGGTTAATATCGAAAGTGAACGACTCGTTGGCATCGGTGAAAACGGGAGTGATGCTAGCCCAGTCGGAGATATCGCCATCAACTGTGATTTCGGCGAAGGTGCCAGCATTGGCTGGTAGGATGAAGGCCAGACTACTTGCAATGAAGAGCCCGGTGAGTGTTATTTTTTTGTTCATATTTTTTGGCTGTGTGGTTATTTAGGGTTTAGGTACGGAAGCTACCGACGCGCGGTTGAGGAAATAACTGCTGATGATGTAGCGAGAGGCGCCTGTTTTTTGTCCGTCGCTTTCGAAGCGAGCGATGAGTTGGTCGATTGTGGTTGCCGCGACCTGATCGCGAGGAATACCAACAGTGGCTAAGCCGGGAGTGGTGAAGGCGGTAAAGCCCAGGTCGTCGATACCTATAATTGAGATGTCTTCCGGTACGCGGCACTTTATTTTATTTGCGCGATTCATTGCGCCCAGTGCGATAATGTCGGTCGCACATAATAGGGCAGTGGGCTTGTAACGGTAGATTCGCTCGAATGCCAGCTGTCCGTCGCTAAAGGATTTGTCGGCAATCGCTACCAACTTCTCGTCGTAGCGAAGGTTGTGTTCTTCTAAAGCAAAACGGAATGCCCGTTTCTTAATGCCGTGGCTTCCCGAGTCCAAAAAACCGATCTTCTGATGTCCCATTTTGGCAAGTGTTGAGATCGCTTCGCGGATGCCAGAAGTTACATCCAGTTCAACTGTGACCTCGTCGTGAATCGGTGTCCATGACTCACTCGTGATCACGACTACAGGGCAGCCTTTGACGGATTTTACCATACGTTGCCCATTGGTGAGGCTGTCAGAAACCACAACCACACCATCCATGCCATTCCCGATGCTCAGTTCACGCATCCGAGTTTTGTCAGACGTCCCACCGGCACGGCCGAGTTCTAGGTGAATTGAGTAGCCCCTTTTTTCCGCTGCAATGGCTAGTTCCTGTGCCAGTTCCATGTTGTAGTAATCAAAGATCACTTCGTCGGAGAATGTGTAATAGAGGCCGATCACGCCTGTTCGCTTCGAATTTAAGCGGCTAGCGTGGACGTTCGGCACGAAGCCTAGGCGCTCTGCCTCTTTCAAGACGCGAGTGCGGGTCGTCGGGCTGATACGACCTCGACCTGAGAATGCGCGCGAAACTGTTGCGGTAGACACTCCGATTTTCTCGGAGAAACTTTTTATATCCAAACGTTTTTTCATGGGGAGACTTATAATATTGGAGGATCTTTATTGTACTAATTCACCTGTCGGTATTTGTGCACGGTTTGAGAGCTGGCGAACATCTTGGAATGTGCTTGTTTCCGCACTAGTGCGGGCAGCAAGGCAGGCGTAGACACTTTGTAGGCCATTCCAGATCGTTGCGATCGAGCGCGCTTCTCCGGTAACGACCTTGAGAAAGTTTTCCGCCAGAACACCGTCGCCACCGTGATGGTTGAGATCGCTATCGACCTTCACCGTATTAACGAATGGATCGAAATGGCGGTGAACTATTGCCTCGTCACGAAACCAATCAAAACGAAGTGTGCCGTCTCGTCCGGCAAAACTGGCACCCCGTGCGGCCGCTCCCTTTTTTGCATAGAAAACCTGTGTGTAGACACCCGTTGCTCCGTTTGCAAATTCGAGGAGGACGTTTGAAGAGTCCTCATTCATCCCAGTTTCTGGCGTGCCGATACCTTCGAAGTAGTTATAATCTCCGCCTTCGGCAGAAAGGCTTTTGTCGCGGTAGACACGGCCCTTCGAGCTAGTCGCTGCAACTCGTGTGATCGGGCTGCGCATACAGTAGGAGAGATAGTCAAAATCATGGGTGGCTTTTTGCAACAAGAGACCACCTGTCGCCGCGTAGTCGCGATACCAAGAATTGAAATAGACGTCGCCATAGGGCACATAGTTCTGTGCCAACACATGTTCCGGCATGCCGACCTCACCATTTTCTAGCATATGCTTGACTTGAGCGCAAAGCGGCGAAGCGCGAAGGGGGAAGCTGACGACTACATTGGATTTCGAATGTGTAAAAGCTTTCTCAAGCGCGATAGCCTCCTCCATATTGATGGCGACCGGCTTTTCTAGGAACAATGGCAGCCCTGTACGCGCTGCATCGATCGCGTAGGCAGCATGCAAGTTGCAATGGGTGCCGATCGCAATTGCATCCACGCCACCTTTTTCGACCATGTCTTCTACACTATTGTAGAAGCGGACTGATTTAGAATCATCCTCGCCTATGGACTCCTTTACTTTTTCGATTTCAGGGTCGATGGCTGCGACTACCTGCAAGTCTTTTTGCAGTGGGCGCATACAGTTATTCACCATGTGTGACAGGCGTGTGCCGAATCCGATTACTCCAAGTTTCATACTACCAAGATGCGTGCTGTTGAGATTAAGTCAAGTGCTTTGCGTAAACACTTACGCATTTTTGCGCTAATTATTACTTAATTTGTGATTTTATAATCCTTAAAGGAGTTCGGAGTCAGTAGTTAGAAGTTAGTAGTTCGTTACTGAAACACAGAAGTTTGTGGATTTGAGCACGTTCGTCAATTTGGCGAAGGGCGATTTCACTGTAAGTTCTTAGTCTTATTCATCATTGGACGTTCTCAGGTTCTGTCTCTTTAGCCACGGATGAACGGGTTCGTGGCTAAAAACAGAAACGGGGAACGTCCAACTTCGAACTTCGAACGTCCAACGTCCAATGTTGAATAGCAAGAGGGTCGCCTACCTATTCTCAGTATCTCGTAATAGCCAAACTGCTCTAAACGTTCTCAAGGTCCCCGACTCCATCCTAATCCGCGACTATCCGCGTTCATCCGTGGCTTAAAAAATTAGATTAGGAGTAGGATCCACCCATACACTCAACCTCCGCCATACTTCATCATTGGACGTTGCTACGCCATCCCCCGCAGACCTCCGTCTAACTACTCGCTCCTAACCTCTGAATTTTGGTTGATACCTACTGTGGTTGTATTTCTCGCGGAACTGGTATTTCAGCGAAGTTCGCAATGACTAAGTGTCTCTTTAAGTGCCCAGTGGGGGTAAGGGATGAATATAAATTACGGACCTTATTTTTAAGCAGGCGACTCTAATACACTGACACTTCGGAAACCCACATGATACCTGGTCGTTCTGTGGAGCCTTGAAGTGCATCCTGAATTAATTGAATTTTTTCGACTGATTGCTTAGGGAATTTTACGGTGCTTGTCGCTTTACCAGAGGTGGTTTTCCACGTCCCGAGTGTTTGTTTTTCACCTGCTGAATTAATGGCAACAACTCGTCCGCTTTGCCCTGTGTAAGTGATGCCTGCTTCGCGGTTCCAGTGGATGTCTACTTTCTGTATATGTGTAGGCTTCGGGAATTGTATTTCAATCCAGTGCTCGGTTTCTGTTTCAGTTGATGCCCATGAGCCTTGGTTCCACGCGACATTATCCGTAGACATGATGCCGTCATTCAGTGGTGTTGTAGAGTAGCCTCCGAAAGTACTGTCTGCTTGAATGTTGACACCTGAATCCATTGCTAGGCTGACATCGGCACCGAGATAGACAATGAGACATTTTGATTCCCAAACCGATTTCCCCCCTGAAGAGATCGTGACTGTTATGGCTTCGGTATTACTCCGCAGCGCAGGGAAATCTAGGGTGAGCTCTTTACGTGATCCCGAAGCTAATTCGATTTCCTTTTGGTTCGAAGTTTTCTTGGTTTTCCAAGAAATGGTATAGTCTCTTGCGGTGTCGGTGATGTTTTGCACTGTTAGGGGAACTTTCACAGTATTGTCTCGGGTCAAGAATCGTGGTTTGAAATCGATGACCTTTATTGGTGAAATGCCGACGGTTTTAAGTGAGCGATTGAATTCGAAGACTTCACCATTCTGAGTGATGATTTCCCCGGATAGGACTTGAGCTTCTTCGCTGTTAGGGAGTGTTACTTGGATGGTCGCTTTTTCGCTCGCGGCTACGGTTTTAATTTGATCCTTAATCCGCCAATCAAGAGATTGTGCACTTTTGTTTATGAGCGTAATGTTCCATTTTGTTGGCTCGCCGGCAATTGGACTACTTGCTAGTTGAGTGTTTAGATGAATTCCGAGCGAGTTTTCTTTGATCGCTGACTGCAAGGGTGTGGTGACTAATTCTGCTTCACCGTTTCCAGATTTCCAGTTTTTGAGAAATTCAAGTTCTTCAGTGATTGATGTGTGCGCTACCAAGTCCAATAGAATGGTTTGATGGCCTGTTAGAGTTAATTGTGTCACCGCGCCTTGGGATATCCATTCTATTTGACCAGTGAGTGGTTGGACCATTAAAAATTCCTTATCAATCTGGGGTAACCGTAGTTCAACAGTCTCTATGTTTTCGGATAGATTTTGCAAAACGATATGCCATACTCCATTAATCGGTTCGCCGAATTGTTCGATCTGTATTTTTGCGCTATGTTTTGAATCGAAGTCATGCAAGGCTTGCCAACCCGCGTCGGAGAGTCGTTGGATGTGGGGAACGAAAGTTTGAAATAAATGACGATCACGCTCTAATAAGGTGTGATCTAACCAATATGGGTCGTCCGCAGCATTGTGGCTGAAGAAGCTGGGCTGAAAACCATAAAGCAGGCACGTTTCAAAGTAACGTTGTAGCAGCTTACCTTTGAATTCGCTGAAATCTGTCGATTGTAGAAATCCGAATGGTTTTTGCCCCGACATGGCTCGGCGATAATTTAGGCGTGCGCGTGTGGGCGGGTGGTAACGCCCACCGCTGAACCAGTCTGTTTCCTGTCCCGGTATATCGATCCACTGGTTGACGAAGGGTGCATCGACTATCGAGAAATTACCCATTAAGAATTTCCCTTTTGAATGCAGGAATTTACTGAGAGCCGCAGTAAATTCGTATTGAGGTAACATTGGAGGGATTTGAGGCTGTAGTCGACTCATCGAGAACGTGGCGGGGTAGTCTGTCGCTGCGAGCGCGCGAGGACTAAAGTCCGGCAGAACCGCTGCATCCATTGAGTCGAGATATATGCCATCTACCCGTGGATCGCTCAGGAATTCAGTGATCTGTTTCCATTCTGCTTCAGCTCGGTTCATTTTAAAAGGTGCCACACTTTCTAAGTCGAGGTCAGTATTGACTTCCATTCGAGCACCACGATTCCATGGTAAATCCATGAATTTCATGGCGATTGAGCTGTCTGCGTGTTGCGTTGCTCCTGCGAGGCCTGAAGCTGCAAGGTCTCGGCTCCATCCAGATCCGGAAGCTGCAATTTGACGCATTTTTTCAAGTGCTTTTTTCGGTGTGCGATTTTCACCTTCGTTAAATGGCAGCCAATAAAGCCAAGGCTCTGTATACATAAGCGTTAAGACATCGTTCTCTTCTGCGAAATCCACATCCGAGCCGCGAGCTCCACCTTTTTCAAAAAATGTGAATCCAAAGTCCTCGGGATTGGGGAGAGTCGAGATGTCCGTAAAAGGCATCCACAGACCCGACTTAGGCACTCGGCGTTTGTTGAAATTCGGATGGCGTTCGTTGAATTCGCTCAACGCAGCGCGAAAGCCTGGGCGTCCCTCCTTTGATAGCTGGTAGATCGAGCATCGAAAGGTGGCTTGTCCTGGAAACTTCGATGTTTCTGGCGTGAGCGACATTTCGTAATTCGCTGTAAGAGAAGTCGAACCTGCTTCTAAATAGAAGACCCGTGGTTCAGTCGGATCCGTTTCAATTACAAATGCAGTTTCTTGGTTTTCTACCACAGCAAACGGATAATATGATTGCTTGCGTTCGGAGCCATAGCGGCTCGTTGCGCAGTGTCCTAAGGGCTTTTTTGTGCCGTCGAGCTCACGACTCGTTTCTACATCATCCGCCCAAGTGAAGTTTTTCAAAGAGCGTTTAAACCCGACTTCTGTGCGGAGAAATCGTTCATCTTCGCTATTGAGCCAACCCGTCAATTGGAGCTCATCAGGATTGCGTGCATCTACAAGTAGATACCATTCGACTCCAAGTGTGGAGCCTTTCCATGCGTAGTGATGCCCATTTTCCCATGCCTCAGATGGCATCGCTGAGGCGTCTTCGCCTGTCGCCGCATCGTGAAGAGTCAAGAAGAGCTCCGCGTCATCAATACCCACAGATTTTAGTAGTTCGTTCGCGATGGTGAAGTCAGACTTTCTCGCCGATCTCCAGTTTGTTAAGTCGGGGCCTTCGTTTAGTTGAATCGAAAGGGATACGGGGCGCGCGTCCAATAGTGGTTGCATATCGACTGCAGCGCTCTCGGAAGGAAGTTGGTATGTCGGTAAGTTTTTGACTTTGATTGCTTGTGAGCCGACTTTCGGCCAACGATCAGCGACCGACCAATCCGATCCCGTCAATTCTATGAAGAAGGAGGCGTCTTTTTTCAAACGCGGATGTGACACGATTAGAATCAGAGTATCATTTGACCGTTGTATGATCGGAGCACCGATTAGATTCCAATTCCAACCTTCAGCGCCTTTCGGGTACTCATAAAACGACATACCCTCCAGCATTAGGCTGGCTTTACTTTGTGACTCATGCGAATCCGCAGTGCCTGTATTGAAGTAAACTCGGAGACGTGCGGGATCGAGACTACTGGCATTGTGAAAGATCAGAGCCAAGGACTGATCCATTCCATCGGGCCGCATGACTTCAGTCTTGGTTTGCGCGATTGAAAACGCGCTCTGAGGTGGCTCTGCACCCCAGAGTGTTGCCATCATAACGAATAAGTAGAGTGCCGCGATGCGGTTAAATGTAGTCATATCTAGTTGTCAGTTCCTTCTGTAATTTATAGTAGATGCTATGCCTGAGCTTATCCACCTGGCGCTATTTGAGTGCGGTTTGATAGCAGACCTATGCGAGTTTGAAAATCGCGTCCATTGCACGGCTGGTGTTGTCGATTAACACTTCCGGAGCATGTTTGTAAAAAGGAACGGGTGGGATCATTTCAGCGGCTACCCAACTGTCGTAGCCGATCTCCTTAAGCGCTGCGATGACTAGATCCCAGTTGATGTCACCAGAAAGCAAATCGACAAATCCGTCGGTACTGCCGACGTTACGACGATAGTCTTTAAAGTGCACTCGTTTGATGCGTTTGCCGAGAATCTTAATCCACTGCTCAGGGTAACCAGTCGCGAGCACATTGCCTGCGTCGAAGTACGCGGCTACGTGCTGGTCTTCAAATTGATCGAGGAAGGCTGCCATTTCCATTGGGCTGAGTAGAAACTTATTCCAAACATTTTCGACACCGATAGTGACACCTGCTTCGCGGGCAATCGGTAGCGCGTTTTTGATGAGGTCTGTGGCGCGTTGGTAAGCTACATCGTAAGGCACGACTTCGCAATCAGGTATGAAATCGACACCCACGGCTGCTGGCACTACCAGGATAGTGTCGACTCCGATCGCCTCTGCACAACGAATTTGTTGCTCAAGAATGTGAGCGGCCTTTGCGCGGGTCGCCGCATCTTCGCTGGCTCCGTTAGCTCCCCAGTAGAGGCCTGTGGCTAAGCCACTGAGTTCGATGCCGACTTCATCGGCTATCTCACGGACTTTCTTCCAAGATGCCACGTCGCCATCTAAAGCGAGATCGCCGTCTTCAGTGAATTCAGGCTCAAAGCCGGTAAAGCCCGCATCGCGTGCAAGTGTCATTTTTTCTTTGAGATCCCAGTCCCCGTAGAAGGACCATGTGCTGATTGATTTTTTCATAATTTTATTGGTAAGTTGTTGTAATTAGAGTGCTTGTTGTGTGCCTGTTTGAGCCGACTCAATTTCGGCAAGTAAGACACGGATGCTGTCAGTTGCTTGAGCGACCGTCGCGATTTCAGGTGCTTTGTTCGCCTTGAGACAATTGGTGAAATATTCGAGTTCGTTAAAGTAACCACCGAGCGAGGAGATGTTACCTTCACCCGTGGTGGATTGCTTTGGGCCAGGTTGTTCAATCGTCATCTCCGTCGATTTTTGATCGTTAAGTGTCAGTGTGAGTGGGGCACCTGAAGCGGAGTTGAAGGCAACACTGGCATTTTCGAAGACTGCTTCGAAGGCCATGCAGAATCCGTAATGCTCTGGATAATCCCAACCACCTTCCGCATGCGCAGCGACGTCGTCGTATTGATAACTGGTAAAGATATGATCCGGGCCGGAGCGACCTTGAGTGGTCTTAGAATAAACGGATTTTGGTAAACCAAGCAGGTGAATGATGAAATCAGTATCATGCACGTGGAGATCACAAGCGGCACCGCCACTACGTGCTTCGTCGTTGAGCCAGTCTTCTTGACTGTAGGTCGGGCGTGATGCGCGGCGTTGCAATGAGAGGCTTTTGAGTGCACCGCCTTTACCGGAGTCGATGAACTCCTTTAGGGCGACGTATTCCGGCCAGAAGCGGATACATTGACCTACTTGCGCGAACACGCCTGCTTTGTCGATTGCTGCTTGAATCGCTTCGCAGTTTGTAAGTGTCAATGAAAGTGGCTTTTCGATGAAGAGATGCTTGCCTGCTCCAGCTGCTGTTATGGCGAGCTCGGCATGCTTATCGGTCGGCACGCATATATCAATAACGTCGACCTCGATGCTATTGAGAAGTGTTTTCATGTCAGGGAAGACTTGAGCGTTCAGCCCCATTTCGGATACTTTTGCTTTGGTGCCTTCGACGTTTAGATCGGCAACTGCGACGAGTTCAACTCCCGGGAGAGCGGTGTAGATTTGAGCGTGCATGCCGCCCATGAATCCGAGTCCAATAATAGCTACTTTCATGTTGTGTATGTGAGGTTAAGTGTGGCGTTAATTAAAGAGTGATTACAGTTCCTGTTTGGGCTGATTCGAGTTCTGCGCATAAGACACGGATGCTTTCGCTTGCTTGTGAGATGGTTGCGATTTCAGGAGCTGTGTCGGTCTTGAGACAGTTTGTGAAATAGTTCAATTCATTGAAATAACCGCCGAGTGCTGAAATGTTGCCGCTGTTGGTTATCGATTCCTTCGGGCCGGGCTGTTCGACCGCGATAGGGGTGGTTTCCTGATGTTTTCGAGTGAGAGTCAATGTCGCTTCGGCGTTTGAATGATAGGCGAGGGTGCCGCTCTCAAATACGGCCTCAAAGCCCATGTAGAATTCGTAGTGCTGTGGATAATCCCAGCCACCTTCGGCATGCACGGTGACATCTTCATACTGATAGTGAGTGAAGATATGGTCGGGGCCTGAGATGCCTAGTGTGGTGCTCGAAAACACTGACCGGGGTAAGCCCAAGAGGTGCAGGACGAAGTCGGTATCGTGCACATGCATATCAAACGCAGCCCCGCCGCTGAGCTTTGCATTGTTTACCCAGTGTTCCGGGTTGCCGCCTCCAGGACGTGCGGAGCGACGTGTGAGTGAAAGCGATTTCAATGCGCCGAGTTCACCGGATTCGACCATGCTTTTGAGTGTCACGTATTCTGGCCAGAAGCGAATGCAATGTCCCACTTGAGCGATGACGCCTGCCTTCTGAATCGCGCTTTCGATTTTAAGGCAACCAGCTAAGTCAAAGGCGAGTGGTTTCTCGATGAAGAGGTGTTTACCGGCTTCGGCCGCTTCGACTGCAAGTTCGATATGTTGACTTGTTGGGCTGCATATATCGATGGCCTGTACATCACAGGATACTAGCAAATCGGTGAGGGTTGTGTAGACTGGGACGTTGAGACCCAATGAAGCCATTTTTTCGTTCGCTCCAGCAATGTTGATATCAACGATTGCAACCAGCTCGATAGCAGGAAGTGCCTGGTAGATTTGAGCGTGCATTTCGCCCATGAATCCGAAGCCAACGATAGCAATTTTCATTTAGATTGATTTGATATGATGAAATGAGCGGGGCGCTTTTACCCGTGGATTTTTAGCTCACATTAAGGACGCAAGCAGTGTGAATTTGTTGTGATTTCAAGTGCGACATCGCTCTGAGTTGAAAAGAATCTAGCTGATTGAGTTCAAATTTGTATGGCACCATTTAATAATAATACGCTATTTTAACTGTAAAATACTTGCTTTAATCGGAGTATTATTTGATGAATTCGGAACTCGTGATTTAGAGGTAATTCAGAGCGGAATATCTCGAAGCCGTTCACTAAAGAGGCAGAACCGGGGAACGTCCAACGTCCAACTTTGAACGTCCAATGATGAAGTATGACGGAGATTGAGCGTATGGGCGCGATCCTACTCTTACTCTATTTTTTTTAGCCACGGATGAACGGATAGTCACGGATCAAGATGGAGTCGGATGAACTTGAGAACGTTTAAGGCAGTTTGGCTATTACGAGATACTGAGAATTGGTAGGCGACCCTCTTGCTATTCGACATTGGACGTTGGACGTTCGAAGTTGGACGTTCCCCGTTCCTGTTTTTAGCTATGAATCCGCGACCATACCCGTTCATCCGTGGCTAAAGTGGCAGAATCCGGGAGCGTCCAACCTCCGTTTAACTACTGCCTCTTAACTCCTTTTTTAAGATGGATGTGAGCGCAAGCTCCTTGAGCTATCGATAGATAATATCATACATGAACTCCCACCAAAACGTTGGTAGTTCATCAAATGGATTTGCGGCAAAAGTTGAGTCGGTGACATACACATATTTTGTGTTGCGTGAGCGAGCAATATCCGTGATTTCATTCATATAGAATTCTCCCGGAGTGGCTATAAGGGTATGCACAATCATCGCGAATCGATCAGACTGGAATGATGTTCTCCAGCTAGGGACGCTATCGGAATAATAATCCCAAGAGAAGCCTTCATAAGTGACCAGAACATCGACAACCGGCCACCAGAGATAGAGACTCGTGGCATCATTTCCTGAATTTCCCACGACTAATAGGTTAGAGTTGATGTCTTTTATATAATGATAAATTTCGCTGTAATATTGCAAAACCGCAAGCGTCCCAGTTCCGGAAGTTTCATCAAGGAAAATTCCGTCTACATCGTACCAATTCAAATATTTGTTGATGTCGGCTTTTACGGCATCAAGCGATCTCGCTCCATAAGTGGTGGGCACATACCCGATGACCTCTCCACCTTTGGAAACGAGATTATTCACTGCATTCACATAATTGGCATCTACATTGGAACCGGGACCGCTGGCAGGATTCATCACGGTCACGATGTCAGCTCCTGAATCCAAACCAGTTGCGATTTTATCCCAATCACTCCCTCCAGCGGATGGATAAAAATAGGCAGGAACAATTGCAGTTAAAGGTGCTGCCATTAGCCATAGTGGGGAGAGTAACAATAAGGAAAAACCTATCGTGAGTTTGAATATATTATTCATAGTTGGGGTACTTTTTATTTTGAGGGTAGAAATCAGTTCGGCTTACTCAACGAAACTGATTTCCTAGATTTGATTTGAAGATAGCATCAGGAGGATCCGGTACATGCTACGTTCTATGGGAAAATGACTCGTGTAGATGAGTCTTGGGCTTAAAAGAATGTGCTAATTTGATTTTGAACGTCTTGCTGGAACTCAGCGATGAAGCTTAGTATATAAGCTTCGGGAGAGAGGGCGTCGTCTTCGATCAAAGGAGTGAGATCGATGCCGAATGCCACGCTCTGGGAGTCATCCACGGAGTGACTGTCGAAGAATGTCGCGTTGGCGCGACGGCGTCCTTCGACGGCGAGATCGTAACGCTTGCCACCGCTGATTTGTGAGACGAATAGACCGTTTAATTGTGTCGCGAGCTCAGGGCGCGAACTTAAGTCCATCACGATCTTCTTGTTGTCTGGCATCCAGTCTAGATCGCGCCACACCTCGCAACCGATTAGCTTTTTCGGGCGCTGTTCTTTGGGGAGTCGGCGAATTGCTTTAATCAGTGACGAAGTAACTGCAATGTGCGTACTATGTTTGTCAGCCAAGTTGTGGGTGTAAATGACTTCGGGTTGAGCCTCGATGAGGATCTTAACGAGATCGTTTTCCAAATCGTCGTTGTTAGGGTCTTTGATGTTGGAGCTCGGGAGATGGAGCTGAGCCATAAAGCCGAACTGGCCGACACGTGCAGCTTCGCGTTGCTCTTCCGCGCGGATTTCTTGCATTGCTTCGTCCGTTACATGGGCAAATTCACCAGTGCGCGCGCTGCCTGCGCCGTTGGTGCAAGTCACGCCGCCAAACCATTGTTTACTATTTTCGTAGCATTCGAGAATACCATGCATTGCCATGAACTCGAGGTCGTCTTGGTGTGCGCCGACCCCAAGGTGCGTGGTGCGTGCGAGTGCTTCGTTATGCGCGTCCGGGATGTAGAGATCCGAGCCGTTTTGAGAAAATTGTTGGGAGATGTCTGACATGTATTCTGAGGGTGGAGATGATCAGTTGAGTTTTGGAAGCGTCGCGGCGGCAATGGCCTGACCATGGCGTTTTGTTTTCTCGTCGGGAGTTTGAAAGGCGATGGTCTTTGAGAGTTCAGGGAACTCTAGATCCAGTACACGGCGCGCTTCTTCCATTATAATTTCGCCGCCTTGTCCGGAGCTGACTCGGCCGAGGAAAAGGAGATGTCGAAACTCATAGAAGTCGGCAAAGTGGGCAATGGTGTAACCGAAGTAGGTGCCGATCGTTCGATAAATCGCTGCTGCACGTTCGTCGCCTTGTGCCATCTTTTCTTGCACGACCTCGAGCTTTTCGGGGAGGCCGAGGGCTTCGTCAACTTCGATGCCGGAAAGTGGTAGCAGACGTCCAACGCCTTGTTGCGAGAAATACTGTGCACCGCAGCCGTCGTCGCCGCTCCATTCATCAGTAGCGACGCCTTCGCGATAATCGACTGGCACGAATGCTAGTTCGTTGATCCAACCCGTGACGGAACCGTTTGGGTTGATGTAACCACCAGCAAGACTGGTGCCCATCGATACGCCCAACACTGCGCTATCATTGATCGCCATGGCACCTGCCATCGCGGTTACGTCGCCATCGTTGGCTAACTCAAACGGGATGTCGTTCCACTCAGATTTCAACTCGTGGAAGAGCGGGCGAATCGATTTCTTGAAATCTTCAGGGCTGACGCCTCGATAGAGAGAGCCAACGCGCGGCTCGTTGTTGATGTAGATCCCCGCTGCACTGCCGCCGATTGCATCGACACTCGGCAGGTGTGCGGCCGCACGTTTGAGGCTGTCTTCAATACCTGCTCGGTGGTATGTGGGATCGCTCTCGAAGTAAGGGCTCCATTTGATCTCTTCTGAGAAAACGACTTCGCCGTCAATCATTGCAGCGCATTTACGATCACTGCCGCCGAGGTCGAATCCGAGGCGATTTCCTTTGAGCGAACCGACGCCTCCAGTGGCTTGCGGCAACACTTCTTCCATGTCTGTCTCGTCCGCATTTCCAATCGAAAAAACTTCGTCAAAGCAAGTGACCCCCATGAACTCGTGGTCAAATGCCCGCGTTCCATTGCTTGCGTAAACTGCTTGTAGTTGTTCGACAACATCGGCGGCGTTGCTAATCCTGATACGTGAGCCGCCCCATGCCCAGAGTAGGAATTTGACGGTGCGCTCGCAGTATTTGTAAGTATCTGCAGAGGACTCGTCCGATGTCGGTAGCAAGCTGGTCTCGTAGACCCATGTGGTGCGTTCTGGTCGGTCTATGGCGATGCGGATCTTGCGGCTGTTCGTTGCCTCAGCGACGGCCTTGCGATATTCACGATTCCACAGTGCTGCCGGGATGAAGTCCGGATCGAGCTGTGGTTTACAGAGTGGGTTCGTTTGAATCATGTGATTATTTATTAAAGTGTTTAAAGCATTCGATCGCTTCGTATTCAGCGAGGCCGAGCGCATCGTAGATTCCAGCAGTGCCACGGTTGATCTCGCGAGCGAGGTCCCAAGTGTTACTGCTCTTCTTACTGGCTCGACTTGGGCTCTGGCTGCGTTGGCTCTGGTGTTGGTAGATGCCTTGGATCTTATTCTCAAACTCGTCGGGTGAGAGTGGCACCGCCATGTCGATTTCATTGGCTTCCCATTCATCTGCGGGCCCTTTATAGAGCCAGATGTTGCAGTCTTTGATCCAAGCCGAATCCGCACATTGCTTCAATGCCGCGCATAAGATTTCAAAGTTCAAGGCCGGCACGGAGAGTGGGTCGTGTCCGTACCCAGTGGCGAAGATTTGGTGTGGTTGTACGGTTTCGAGAAGTTGGCTCATTTGCGTGATGTCTGCCTCGCTGACAACAAACCGACGGTAACGACCATTCTCGTAAAAGGGTAGATCTAGGAACTGAAGTTTCGCAGTATCGATGCCAAGCGTGCGTGCAGAGGAACGTGCTTCACTGCGGCGAATTAAGCCTTTTAGGTGACGGATTTCAGCTGTGTCTGCACCAAAGTTACCTTTTTCAATGAGTTGTTTCTCGACAGTTTTCGCATAAGCGAGGTCGTTTTCGCCGCTTTGCGCTTGGCCGAGTTCGATGATCAGTTCGATCGCGCTCTGTACTTCGGAATCGGGCACTGCTAGGTTGCCAGAGGTTTGGTAAGCGATGGTGACATCGTTGCCGTGCTGTTTGAGACGATTTATGGTGCCGCCTAGGCAATAGACATCATCGAGTGGCTCTGGGCTCAGGATGAGTGCGCGCTTCGGGAAAGGGGTTGCACGTTCTGGACGATTTGAGTCGTCTGCGTTAGGTTTGCCGCCTGGCCAACCGGTGATGGTGTGCTGGGTGATATTGAATAAATGAATATTTAGTTGGTATGCTGAGCCCTGCTCAATCAGGAGGTCGGACATTCCGTTTTCGGTGTAGTCCTCATCGACAAGTTTGAGTAGCGATTTACCTGTTTTTTGAGCCAACCAAAGCACTGCTTTACGCGTGGTCGCTTCGGTCCATTTGATGCGGCCGACCAGCCACGGGTATCGTTCACGTGTCAAGTGACTTGCAGCTGATTGATCGATGCAGAAAGTGCAATTGTCATGTTGTTGTAAGAACGTCGCTGGAATCGTGTCTGTCTGCGGCCCTTCTACAGTTTGAGCCATGATAGAGGCTTTGCCTTCGCCCCATGCCAGTAGGAAAAGTTTGCGAGCGGCAAGGATCGTGCCGACACCCATGGTGATTGCATGGCGAGGCACATTTGCTTCGCCGAGAAAGTCGCGAGCTGCGTCGCGGCGAGTCAGGCTGTCAAGTGTGACGAGACGTGTCAGTGTTTCTGGTCCTGAACCTGGTTCGTTGAATCCAATGTGGCCAGTGCGACCGATGCCGAGAAGCTGGATGTCAATGCCTCCGGCTGCGACGATGGCATCTTCGTAAGCTTTGCAGGATTCGAAGACAGACTCTCTATCGACTAGCCCATTCGGCACGTGAGTGTTTTTTGGCTTAACATCGACATGATCAAACAGCTGATCCTGCATGAATTTGCGGTAGCTTTCAGGATGATCGCCTGCGAGGCCGTAGTATTCATCCAGATTGAAAGTGATGACGTTGGCAAATGAAAGGCCCTCTTCCTTATGACGGCGAATCAGCTCGCGGTAGAGACGCACGGGAGTTGAACCTGTTGCGAGTCCAAGCACAGTAGGCTTGTTTGCTGCATCACGTTCTTTGATTAAATCTGTGATGGCATCGGCCACTGTGCTGCATGCGTCGTCGGCGCAGTTATAGATATGGGTGGGGATACGCTCTAGCTGAGTGAGTTCAGATTCAATGTGTGTCATGCATCAATCATACAATGTTCAATGTGTAAAATACTTGCTTTAATCGGAGTAATATTTGATCTTTTTGGAATTATGGCGATTGAGCTAGTATCAGATGTATTTCCGCTTCGTATTCGAGATCCGCAGAGTTACTACGAGGGTGTGGATTTGCCAAATCGCGTGAGCTGTCGCAATGTGATCGTATTCGAGCGGCTTAATCGAAAGACATTGCAGCAGCATCACTTGGCAAATCGGATGCATCACCGCTATGTGTTGATTCGTGTGCTGAAGACATCTGGTGTAGTGAGTGTCGATGGTCGTAGTTTTCAACTCAAAGAGGGGGATGCATTGTTGGTGGCCCCTTATCAATTTCACCATTTCATTGATTTACAGTCGGATCAATTACGCTGGTTGTTTATCACTTTTGAATTGGTGCGAGGAGCATCGATTTTGACAGATTTGAATTACCGTAGTTTGCAACCGGATCGTGGGGCTCATCTACTTTGGGGTGAGCTTGCGCATCTATGGACGAGCGAAGCACCGACTCATTATATGGAATTGATGCCAATGTTGGATCGCTTGCTAACACGCCTTCGATCAACGATGGCCGCGGAAGTGTCGAGTGTGGATGACGTGCAGTTGGCGCCGAAAAATGAGTGGATCGTCAGGATTGAGGCATTGATCATTCGCTCGGTTCGAGAGGGCTGGACATTCGAAGAAGTTGCGCTGCGAGCCGGTCTTTCTGATCGTCATTTACGTAATCGATTTGAGCAGCAAATGGGGCTTTCACTACGCGACTACCGTAGTAATTTTCAGTTTCATACCGCGATCTCTCTGATGCGGGATTCGACCAGAAGTCTCTCTGACGTTGCGGAGTTGAGTGGCTTTAATTCACAGTCGGTGTTTACGCGTTTTATCCGACGAATGGCAGATCGGACGCCACGTGAATTATGTCGGCAAATCAGAGAAGGTCGTTACGAGCCGAGTTAGCCGACGCTGATCTGAGAAGAAAAACTGAAAAATGAACGCTGACCTGACGTAGGTTTTAACCGCAGAGTCGCCGAGAGCACAGAGAGATAAAATAGAAGAAAAAACTCACTCAAACTCAGCGACCTCTACGTGCTCAAGCGAAGCGGGCGGTTAATGTTTACGTATGAGTCGGCGGGGAACTGCAGCATTGTATAATTCGGGTTCAAGTGCGGCGCTTGGTTGAAACCTTTTGTCCATCGCTACGATCTATCGGGTATGTCCGCTTATCCATTTGTTTTGTCTAGGCCGCGTGGACAAATAAAATAACTTGTCAAATTAACGCAATCCAATTGACTGTAAGGCAGTTGCATCGATAT
>JAXCLT010003340.1:0-57505 GCA_035584435.1 Egregia menziesii
CCGCCTGGGGGGGGAGTAATGCAATCGGCGACTATTCCACCGCGTTTGGGAATAACACAGATGCAAATTCCTACGCTTCCGTTGCCTTTGGTCAATATAACGTCGGAGTAGCTGCTACAGTCGTCGGCAACCTTGACGACGAGATCAATAATGAAACGGATGATGGCGATAAAGTTTGGATCGATTCCGATTCTTTATTGGAAGTAGGCAATGGCATAGATAACCCAAACCGCTCCAACGCACTAACGATACTCAAAGATGGACGCATCGCTCTCGGTACGCATAGTATTTTGCCGACTACAACTGTGGAAACCGTGCAGGTCCAAGGCCCCGTTTTGCTTGGGGATTATGCTGATGGAGTGGATCCGGATACACAGGCGACTGCTGGTGCGATTCGTTATGATGGAGATTTCGAAGGTTACGTTGCGGATGACGGCTCCGGCAGTCCTGGCTGGAAATCACTCACTGCTGAAGCAGCCGGCGGTTCTTTCGATGAGACATTTAGTTTATCTGCTAATGAACTGACTTTAACTTATGCTCCTGGGAAAAGCGTGACGCAGGATCTTTCTTCTATAGTCAGCTCTGCCGCGAGTACCTTGGTCGACGACAACGACAACACCGTGCTTTCAGTCGACAGTAATGGCGATCTCGCTCTTGGTGCAGGCAGTGGCATCAAGCTGTCCGACAGCACTACGATTTCCAGTGCGAGCGATTTACAAGCAGTCGTGCTTGATCCCGACAATGGTGCACAGCTCATCGCTTTAGATGACTCTGGGGATTTAGTGATCGCTTATTCTGAGACGGACGCGGCTGGAGCCGTGGAACATGGATCGATGCTCCGGCAGGGCGATACCGAAGGGCGTGGTACATTTGAGTGGACTGGACATGTTTCTACGAGTTCGACTTCATCGAGCAAATCTTTTTATGTTTACATCTCCGAAGAAACTCAGGGTTTGTGGGGTTATTTCGATGTTACTTTGACGATGACTGATTGGAGTTCTCAGCTTGGTTATGGAACTGGGGCTCTGGTAAAACGTTATAATGTTGGCTATCGCCATGGGAATGAGCCGAATTTATACTATGAGTTTCTAACGAACACTTCACAGGTGATCAGTGCGAATGGTGGAACTGCGGTGAAGGCAATACTTGGCGATTTAGAAAAAGATCCGGTTAGTGGTGACCTTCGCATTCTCGTGCAGCTTAAGGGTGGGCACCGTAGTAATGTCATGGTTCATGTTGCTGGGTTGCATTCCGCTTCTAACAGTTTCGACGGCTTTCCTTATTTAACCACATTGGGCCCGTCTTCAGATGTTCTGCTGCCGGATAACGCAGTTGAGATGGATAAGCTTGAGGTGGCTACATCGGTCAGGCTCCCCAACGGTAGTGCGACTGAACCGGCACTTACTTTTAGCAACGATCCGGACTCGGGTCTATTTCTTCCAGAAGACAGCCATGTGGCTTTGGTTACCGAAGGGGAAGCACGCTTACTGATCGATTCTGAAGGTCATGTCGGAATCAATAATGAAAACCCAAGTGTGGCTTTGGATGTGAATGGTGATGCGAATGTCGACGGTTTACTTTCTGTATCGAGAGTCGATGGGTTTAATGCGAAAGAGGCATTATTTGAAGGATCTGTTGATGGAAGTAGTGGATCGATTTCTCTAAGAAATGCAACGATATGGAATGGCAGGTTCATTGCAGCGCTGGAAGGTGATAATCAATCAGATAGTAGAGCTTCATTAGTTTTATCGGGAACAAGTTTAGATACTTTAGATGTTCGTGATGTTAATTCTGGAGCAATTACTTTGACTGCAAAATTACATGATGGCGATCCAGTTGACGGGTCGATGAGCAAGTTGGTGAATCGTCGCTTAATGGTCGTTAAGAATTACCAAGATACTATGCTCAGTTTGGAAGCCGATGGTCGTATGGGGCTCGGCGTCGATGAACCCACAGAGAGACTTGAGGTTGATGGTGCGATTAAATTTGGGAACGCATCGAGTGAGACTCCAGCGACGGGCACGATTCGCTACGATTCTGGACGTGATGCTTTTGAGGCCTATGTGGCAGACGCTGATGGTTTAGGCAATTCAGGTTGGCTATCATTGACTTATGGCGCTGATGCGGATGCCGATCCTGTAAATGAAATGAATCAAAGCCTGACGCTGAATGGAACGTTGCTAGAGCTGACTGATGGAAATGGGACGTTGTCTGCTGATTTGAAAGATTTGGTGCCAGATTCGGCCACTTCATTGGCTTCACCGGATGCGACTGTTGGTAATGCTGTGGAGGTCACATTGGAGGGAACTGTGCTTGTCGAAGCGCCGGTGGATAAGGTCGCGCTTCAAGTAGTTGGCGACGTCAAAATCGAAGGCGATCTGGAGATCGCAGGTCTGACGCGTAAAGGCGATGTCTTCATGGGGCAATTCGGTCGTTCAGGCGATGATTATCAAGTGCCAACAGCACCGTAAGTCATCACAGCTTGAATTGATTCAATCGAAGTTCACCACGAAGTCGAAATACACATTTTCATTATGGGGTTACCTAATACATTCTTAAACCACAGTTACGGAGTTCTGCGTCGTTGGTTGATCGCTGGTTCGCTTTGTTTACTCAGCTCTGGAGGTGCCGCAACCTTTGACAATGTGATTTTGGATTCGGTTGCGGTGGGTGACACGAGTGTGACAGGCGATGTGATTGTTTCGTTGGATAGTGGAGAAACGGTGACTGCAGATCTTGTAGTATTTTCAGTTTCGGATTATTTGCAGGAAACTGGATTGAATGCTGTTCAGTATGGCTCCACTGATTTGGGGAGTGTGGTGCCTGAGCTTACTGATCTCGCAGGTGTGGGCTCTGTTTCTTTAAGCGCTACTGAGCCGAACGATGAGTTCAGCTTTGATATTGGAGATTCGGTGATTCAGGAAGATTCAGTGGTTTGTATAATTTTTCAGGTCACAGAGGGCAGCGAAACCATTAATTTTTACCGCCTCTTCCCCGTCCACCAAACAGCTCCGGAAATCTCGGATCTAAGTATCGTTTATCTACCTCAGCAAAAGAGTTATGCTGCGTCCGTTTCACTTGTTGGCTCGGACGTGCCTTTGGCTGATGTGGAGATTTCATTATTAGGTGCATTGCCGTCTCATTTTATCCGTGAAGGAGGCCGTATCGATTATGTGGATTCCTTTTTGGATAAATATTCAGAACTATTGTTGGAGGACGATGGTGTCGTTAATGAGACCGATGCTCGTCTGTTCGATTACAGCAGCACCTTTGCGTTGACTGATGGTCAGTTGCCTTCGTCGGAGTCGGTGCTCTATTTACAAGTCACCGCACGTGATGCTCTCGGGAACGTGCGGACACACTCGGACGTATGGAGAGTCACCGATGTGCTAGCTGCAGACCTGCAAGGTATCAGCCTGTCGTTTGACGATGATGAGGCGTCTCCAAGTAATACTCCATTAGCTGGCTTTGGTAGCAGTCGTCAGTTGAAAGTGATTGGCACCTTCAAGGGCAGCGCTGCGGGGAGTGCTTTTACGATTTCGTTGTATGAAGAAGATGGCGTGACCATCGTGAGCGAAGACGACTCGATCGCTGTGGCTGGGGAGAATGAAATGATTTATGGCCTGCTGCCCGGGGCGACCGATTTGAGGGTGACCTTTGCTGGAATCGAAAAGCAGATCACTGTATCGGTGGGGGATGACTCAGCACTGACTGATTTGACTGTGGAAGCGATTGAGCCGATTCAAGGAGTGGGCGAAACACTTCAATTAAAGGTTACCGGGGTAATTGATGATGGAGTGACACCTGATGTCGCAGTCGCCATGGAGGATTCGCGCTTGGGCACTTTGTATACCGTGCTGGATACATCGATCCTAGAAGTCTCCGCAGATGGTTTAGTGACCGCGCTACAACCGGGCACGACCACGATCACGATCAGTAATCGTTTCGTGGCGGTTCCTGCTGTGACACTTGAGGTTGAGGTGGAAAACGGTCCACCGAGCATACAGCTCAGCGCGAGCCGTAGCTATGTATTTGAAAAATCTGCCTTGTCGCTCTTCGCCGCTGTGGATGATGACCAAGGCCAAGACAATGTCGTGAGTGTGCAGTTCTTTGTTGATGGTCAACCAGTTTATACCGACACAGAGGCACCTTACACGTTGACTCTGGAAGGGCCGGAGCGTCGCGCGAATACATATTTGAGAATTACAGCCGTCGCCACCGACATTGATGGTGCACAGGCGAGTTCTGAATCGCTCGATATTTTGGTGAAACCTCTTGGTGACACAGATGTTGAAGGGGGTGCATTGCAGTTTTTCACCAACTCCGATGAAATTGCCTTTAAGGCGTCTTTAGATGCTGAAGGTGCTGATGAATACAGTGCAAATATCTCCGCGATTGATGGTGGAGGCTTCTTTGTTGAAGGTTCTGTCGTTTCCTTTGTTGTGACTGCCGAAGATGGTGCTTATGAGCGTGTCGAATTTCGGGTGAATGGCACTGTGATTGAATCGGTCCAACACTCGATCGAGATTGTTTATCGAAAGCCTGATGGTAGCAATCCGTTCGTAGCCGCAGAGTATGCTTATCGCACGGTCTATGTCGTGCCAGAGCTCCAAGCTGGTGCTAATCTGATTGTAACTGCTGTTGGCTATAAAGGGGAGTATACTTTTAATTCGGGGGCGATTGTGATCTCTGCGACTGCGAACGCTGCTCCCTTGGTTCGTTTCAGTTCACACAGTGATCGTGAAGCGATTCGCAATGATGGCACCACAGAGGTGGTATTGGAGGTGACGGATGATTTGATCGACTACGGTGCAGAGGTGAAGTTTTCAGTGCTCGACGACTCAAATGTCGTGATTTTTGCCGAAACTAGAGATGACCGTGGGGCACAGCAAATTATTACCAGTGGTTTGGAGTCCGGTGGGACACGTTCCTATGCGTTCGATGTGGTGATTCCGGAAGATGTGGCACCAGGTACGGTCTACAAGCTGTTGGCCGAGGTCACAGACTTTAATGGTGCGCCTCGCGCGACTGAAATTAATTTGATCGTGCAGCCGAATCGTGCACCTCAGGTGGAGCTGATTTCGCCGAGGAATGGTTCCGAGTGGGTGGCGGGCACGAAATTGCCATTGAGTGTGAGTATCGTAGACGATGAGCCAGTTACGGGCTCCGTCGCCTATTATTTGAATGGTAATTTGATACATCATGGATCGAAGACCTTCGATTACACCATCCCTCAAGAGATGGCTGGCTCGATTGTGAATATGGTGGCCTCGTATTTTGACGAGGCTGGGCTCGAAGGCCGGGCCCAAGCGCAGATTTCGCTGACCGGGGATACGGTAGATCCTTCCATCGTGATTACAACGCCGAAGGAGGGCGATCGGGTGAGCCTGAAGAACAGTGAACTCGGCTTCCTATTGACGGGGTTTGATAATCTAGGTGTTGAACACATCGCAGTATATCGAAGCATCGATCCAGAAAACGCCTTAATCGAGGCAGGTTTGGATGCCATTACTGTGAATGAGAATGGTTCATTCGTATTGGCCGCCTCATGGTCGGCGACTCAAGCCACGAGTGATTTCGAGGGAATGGGCTTTGCTGAGGATGATGTGATTACCGTCTATGCAGTCGCGACCGATGCGGCTGGTAATCAAGGTCGTAGTGCCAATATGAGCCTGACTTTTGCCGACACGGTCTATGATGATTTGGCGGTTAACATCGTCGCACCTGATTTAGTGGTCGCAGGCACTGATCCCAATTTCACTTATGCCTACACGGCGGTCAAGGGCACTCGTTTTAAAATCAATGTGGAGGTGCCAATCAATTCTGATGTGAAGCAGGTGACACTTTCGTCGGAAATGGATGGTCAAATTCCAGTTGTTTTTAATCCTGACAGCACACGCCCGTTTCAATTTGAATATACGGTTCCAGTTGGTGGGGCAGTTAATCAATTGTATACGCTCACCGTGACGGCTACTGATTTCAGTGACCCGGCAGTCACCGTTTCTCAGAGCTTCACGTTAACCGCGAAAGATGATACCACAGATCCGTTGGTTGAGTTTACTGAACCGCTCAATCGTGCAGAGTTGATTGAAGGACAGCCGCAGTCATTGGTCGTTTCGGCGTGGGATAATGTTGAAGTTTCCAACGTTAATTTTTTTGCGGATGGCACCTTATTGGGCGAAGATGACACTGCGGCTATTGCCTCGTTTATACGTCCACAGTTCTCTTGGGATACATGGAATGCACCCACTCTCGGGGATTATTCATTAGTCTTTTATGACTATACTAATAGTGATTCGACAGCGAAGCCTACGAGCGTTTCAACTTCGACACTTGTCATTGGGCACAACTCAGAAACCACTGAGGAGTATACTATTTTATTCTTCGAAGAAATTGACCTCGGGGTTTGGAGTGCTTCACCTGAGTTTGTGACGAATGACGCAACGGCGTCGATATTTGTGAGTTTACTTCGTGAAGGAGCGGATGTCCAAGCAAGCGAATGGCATGCGTTGACTTACACTGCTGAGGCTCAATACGATATTTTTGAGGCTGCCAAAGCCCTCACGGACTTCGATGATACCTTATCTCTAGAGCTTAAAGCTCAAGCTACAGACTCGAAAGGTTTAAACGGCGAGGATGCTATTTCTGTGACCGTTGTGCGTGATGCGTATCCTGTGATTGATGTGATCGAGCCAGTCGAGAATCGCTCAGTCTATACTGGAGAGACGATTCCTCTTGAAGTGAAAGTCACGGATGATGTTGGAATCAAGGCAAATGGCATTCAGGTGATCAGCACGAATGCTCAAAATGCTGCGGTTGTTACTAGCTATAGTAGTGGGGACCTCGATGAAAATGGAATTTTAACGACGACCGTTTTGGTTCCACCCGCAGGATCCGATCCGATTCGCATCGAGGTAACCGACTCGATTGATCAGGTGCGCACGTATGAGCTGCCGTTGACACTCATTGAGGATACCGAAGCGCCACTGGTCAGCATTGAAACACCGCAATCGGGTATTGATGTTTTGGCTGGTGAGCGTGTGAAATTTGTGGTGGCAGCTGAGGATGATCGCCGAGTGCACACTGTGGAGTTGTTTGTTGACGGTGTGTTGGATGCGACAGTTCAAGCAACTCAGGTCAAAGTGGAAACGCGTATCTTCTATGTGCCAAATCCGAATTCATTTGGGCAGTTGGTGCAAAGCGAAGTCACTCTGTATACTTTTGAGTTGAATTATACCGTGCCGAGCGGTGCGGTGAATTCACGCCAAGAGATTACCGTAAGGGCACTTGATGGTAATGGTAATGAGTCGTTCTCCAGCCCCGTATATATCGATGTAGTGCCAGATCGCGTGCCGCCAGTGATTTCCATTCTCTCACCAATTGAAGGTGAATTCCTTTATGGTGGTCAGGCCTTGACCGTTTTATTCGAAGCTTCGGACAATGTGGATGCTGTAGCCACGCTTGAGCCTGTGGTCACGATTGATGTGGTTCTCAATGGAACTTTGATTGAAACGCTGACCTACAATTCGAATCTTGTCGATTCATTCACTTTCATTCTGCCGGATTTTGCGGTGGGGGAGGAGAACGATTCGAAAACAATCACCTTTACTGCCCGTGCTACGGATTCGACGGGAAATACAGGTGTTTCATTACCGGTGGATGCTGTGTTGAAGCATAGTAGCCAGTTGCCAGCTGTGCCGAATGTGGCACCGACGGTTTCAATCGTGAATCCAGTATCGGGCTCTGTTTATTTGGATGGCGATAGCTACGCGTTGACGGTGAGTGCTTCGGATGAAGTGGCACTCACTGGCGTGAACCTGATCGAGAGTGACTTACCGATACTTTCGAGAGAGAGTGCGAGTGGTGCAGTTGCATTTGCCGCGCCGGAAGCGGTAACGGAAGCGATCCTCAAGTCGCTTAAGATCTCTGCGAATGCGGGCAGCAATTACATCGAGTTCGGGCATCAAGTGGATGGCGAGGTCTCAAAAGTGCTGTTGAGTGCGAGTGCTGGCAGCATCCCTGCAAACGTGCGTAGTCTGGATATTGAAGTCGAAGGCTATGCGGCAATTGATGATTTGATCGGTTCCTTTACTTTGTCTCTTCAGGATCTGGCCGGGAATGTGATTCCATTGGCAAACCCTGCAAATTTGAACTTTTCCAATACGGCAACTGGGCAGTTTAATATTGATCTGAGTAGCTTACCGGAGGCTGGTGGTGAGCTTCGAATTGATTTTGAGCTGAGCGAGCAAAGTGAAGCGCTAAAAACGATCCCATTACATCACATCGTTCTAGTATTGGGGAACACTGCTGGTAGTGCTGATCGGGCTTTGCTGGCGGATATTTTTGTCGAAGACACGGCTGAGGTGATTCGCCTTGATGCAGTCAGCAGCATCGACACGAGTCTGACGGTCGACTTTGGAACTGTTATTACGGATATTGTGATCGGTAGTGCGGAAAGATATTTGGTAGCGGTTGCGATGGATGCCGAAACGACGAGCTTTTCCTCAGTTCACACTATCACCTGGAAGCAGGACCAAGCGGGGCCGGAGATTGCGTTCACCGAAGGTGCTGCCATTGCGACGGTTCCAGAAGGCGGCAAGTATTTGTTGAACTTTACGCTTACCGATGAGAGTTCGTTGTTACGCTACTCCTTGAACCTGAACGGGCAACCATATGCGAATGCTGATCTTTCTGGCACATCCTTTACGGTGCCTGCTCCGGGGCTGTCGATTGCTATTCCATCGAATGCCGCAGGGCAGGAGTGGACGCTTGAGGTTGTTGCGGAGGATGTCTTGGGCAATCCCAGCTCGCAGACGCTGACCTTGGGTATTCTTGAAGACCAGCGCCCTGAGATCGTTTTGCGCGACGGCAGCGGTGGCGAACTCTACATTGAAAATACGGTCTATGATCTGCAAGACCCGCCACAGGCAATTTGGAATAATCGTATCGCCCTCGATCCGGTGAATTCGGTATTAGGTATCGAAGTCGTGGAAGGCAGCGAAGTGTTGTTGCCCTTTACCGTCGATGACGATCTGTCTGGTAGCACACTGACTGTGATTGTATTTGGCGATGGGGCGGATTCAATTAACCAGACTGCAGACAGTCTCATATTAACAGAAACGCTAGGCGGAGGTTATCTATGGACTGTCGGACCTGGATTGGCTGGCCGCGATTTCCGCGCGGTAATGACGGCGACCGATTCGCTTGGGCAAGTAAGCGAGCGTTTCATCATATTACGTGTGGTTGCCGATGAGGCACCTGTTGGCATTTTGATTACACCTCCGGCGACTCAAAATATTACTTCAGGCACAGTATACGTCAGTTTAGAGGCCATTGCGACTGACAATATGGGGATCGATTCAGTTCGATTCCTGATTGAAGGTTCTGAATATGCCGTCCTAGCGCAAGGTGATGATGGAATCTCAGAAGTGTTCTTTACAGAAACTGGAGCAATGCAGGATTTTAGTGCGCGTGTGCTCGAAGGTATGTCGGCTCTCGGGCTGGAAGGCTTAGACTTCTGGGAGACTGAGCAAAAGTTGATGCGAGCCACGACTTCGGTTCAGATCCCGGCAAATACGTTGACGGTTGGGACGATTGAATTCGGCATCGAGATTACCGACATATTGGGGAATGTTCGGTTGTATAGTCACCCAGTTACGATTGTAGCTGATGGGACGAAGCCGCGTATCAATGTCGCTTCGCCCGTATCGAATGAAGATTTTGTAGAAGGCGCTTTTGCGACGGTTCGTTTGACTGCATCGGATGAGACTTATGTTCAGTCAGTTCGAGTGTGGAATGATGTGCCGAGTGGTTTTGATCCGCTGGTTGATGTATTTGAAGCGCCCGCCGAACTGATATATGAGAATACCACAATCCCACGGATCGACTATATCCCGAGTTCTGCGGGTGTAATCGATACGCCAGAGATCGCGTTCGAGTTTCGTTTACCGACTTTTTTAGACTTAGGAATTACTGATTTATCTATTGAGAAGCAGTCTGTCTTTCTTGGCGTTGAAGCGATTGATGGTAATGGTGAATGGAAAAGAGAAGTGGTCGAGTATGATATCGTCCGAGACCAGGAACCAATCATTGATTTGATCGAGCCAAAGGCGGGTGCCTATTACCCAGAAGGTATTTCGTTGGGTATTTCTGCACTGGCAACGGACGATGTTGCGGTGGACAGTGTGGTCTTCACGGTTAACGATTTATCCGGAGAGACGAAGCATATTGATCTCAGTGCACCTTGGGGCTTTAGCTATCCAATTCCTTTCGGAAGTGGTGGTGAGGTGGCCATTCAAGCGAGTGCGGTCGATTCCTTTGGGCATGTCGTGGTCGAGCCTACGATTCGGATTAATACGAATCAAAACTACCCGCCGAGTGTTTCAGTCTCGAATCCGATCAATGGACAAGAGGTCATACGTGGTAAAGATTTATTGATTCAGGCATCTGCGGGCGATGATATCGCCGTTCGTTCAGTCACCTTCTATATTGAGGGAGAAGAGGTCTATACTGATATCACGGCACCCTATGAAATGGTCTGGGATGTTCCCTTCGATTATGGTGAGTATGTGATCATCGGTGCGTCTGCGACGGATGTGCAGGGGGAGACGACCTTGTCAGATCAGATACGAATTAAACTCGTGAGTGATACTGAGGATCCTACGGTTGAGTTTATCGCTCCCTCGGATCTTTCAGCGATCATTGTTGGTCAGTCCTTTCGAGTCGCTGTAAAAGCAGAGGATAATGTGAATGTATCTTCTGTGGTGTTCTCTGTTAATGGGCTGAGCGTGCTTACCGACGTGGCAGCACCCTATGAGTTCTACCACCGCTTTCAGGCGTCTGATGCCGAAGAGCCAGTAACACCATTTATATTCACTGCAACTGCGACAGACTCCTCAGGCCTGTCGGGGAATTTAAGCCAATCTGGAGATCTAGCTAGCATTACGATTACACCAGTTAAGGATCTAGTTCCTACGATCGAATCGATTTCAGTGGGTGGTAGCCGTTTTGAAAACTTCGATGGCCCTGATCCTGTAACGGGCGAGGTGATCGAACAAAGTGTGCAACTCATTCATGCTTCGGTGGATGATGATATTAACGTTGTCAGTGTTGAGTTTTTTATCGATGACCAGCCCGTGGGCTTGGATTATCTCTTACCATTTGAGCAACGCTTTAAGGTCGAGGGGCGCGCTGGTGAGACAGTTAAAGTAACAGTGATTGCGAAGGACTCGTCCGGCCAGTCGAATGAAGAAAGTATCTTCCTTACAATTGTCCCTGATGAGTTGCCGTCGGTGTGGATGAAGTTGCCGTTGCAAGGATCACTGGTCTTTGATGGTCAGGAAATCGAAATGGAGGCGGGTGCGAGTGACGATGTCCGGATTGAGCGTGTCGAATTCTATGTCAATGGGCGTCTCGAAGCGACTACTTATGATTCATTGGAGAGCTACGTGGGAGCAGGGCGTGATTACAGCTTTAATTCGATTTTCACGGTTCCTGTGGCATCAGCTGGAAATCTATTCTCCATCTATGCGATTGTGTATGACTCGTCGGGGCAGACGACTCAATCAGAGCCAGTCGTTATCGGTAGTTTGATCGATACTAAAGAGCCGGAAATTACGATTTACGATCCTGCGGATGGTGAGATTGTCACTGAGGGCGAGTCTTTGTTGATCACTGCGAATACTCAAGATTTTGCCGGAGTCAGCGAGGTCAGTTTCTACGAGGTGGGTTCTCAGGTGCCATTATATACAGACTATGTGGCCGCTCCTGAAGATACGCTGACTCCGTATCAATATACATTTAATGTGCCTGCGGATGGTCGAGCGGGGCAGACACTTAGTTTTTATGCCGTCGCCACTGATCCATCTGGAAATGTCGGACGTTCGCAGACAGTCACTGTCGAGATTGGGATGCGCACCGCGGCTCATATTAAGCGTGAGATACCAGCAACCCGAATCGATCCCGCGATTCCTTTAGAAACAGTAGCGACACAAGCACTGGATGGTTTCGTTTATATGCTTTCATCGCATGTGGATGGTTGGCAATTGGACATATTGGATGCGACAGTTAGCTTGGATGAACCCACGGTGCTCTCAGGCTATCGTACTCTGGAGTATCAACCAGATGCAGAGCTTTCGAATACGAATTTCCCATTCAAATTCGCAGAGGCTTTTACAGTGCATGCGAACTACGCCTATGTCTTATGGAGCGATTCTGAGTTTGGTGTCAGCTATCTCACGGTGTTGGATTTGACAGATCCATTTGCCCCAGTGCCAGTGTCTCATTCCGAGTTCTCGATTGCAGATGCTCAAGCGATTACTGTCAGTGGTGATTTGGCAGCAGTCGCCAATGGAGTGGGAGGGGTGCAACTTTTCGATATTCTAGATCCCATTGCGCCGATTCAGACAGAGACCATTGTGATCGATGGGGGCTCTGCCAATGATGTTCTCATAGACGATGCATATCTCTATGTGGCGACAGGCTATGCTGGTTTGAAGGTCTATGATCTTAGTCAGTCTTTTAAGACCTTCGCCGTGAGTGAAATTGATACGAGTGGCAATGCGGTCGGGTTGGCTAAGCAAGGAGATCTTGTCTATGTGGTGGGTGATGCGATTACAGAGATCGCTTCGCCATATTCGTCGTTGGCAATTATTGATGTGAGTGATCTTGAAGCACCGGTAATGCTCCACGAAATGGATTATACGCCGGCTCGTGCGGATTATCGGAGCGGAGGCACCAATGCGATTTTAGCCCAAGGCTCACTGGTTGCGATGACGAGTCAGGTGCTGACTCAAGATGAGGTTTTTGTAAAAGGTGTGCTTCAACTCGTTGATGTGAGTGATCCATCGAATCCCGCGATTTATTTAAACGCCAATTTACCGGAGACGGGCCATGCCTTAATTAATGCACATGGCACCTTCGCAGTCGCTGGCGGTTTTGGCGGTTTACGTTTAATTCCACAACAAGTCTTGAGTGTGGATGAGGTGGAACCCGAGGTTGATTCTGATTTGGTTGGCACTAATCAAGCTATTTCACTTCGTTTCAGTGCGACGATTCACCCAGATGCGTTGAATGATCCGCAATCGGGGCTCAGCACTGGCAAAGTGAGTCTCCGTAAAGTTACTTCGAATCAGAGTGTGCCTGTGCCAGCAGTGATCTCTCAGGATGGTCGAACGGTATCGATTGAATATACAGAGCCGCTACTCCCGAACACGGAATACGAAATTGTTGTGAATGGTAGCCTCTACACGCTTACCGGAACGACGCTGTTTGAGGAGTTTTCAAGTCGTTTCGTGACGGGCAATGGCACTTCTGGTTTAGTTCCAATTGTCGAGAGTATTACAGATGATTCGGAGACCGAGCTGAAGTATCTGAACCTGAATGGTGGCGAATCGATTTTCATTAACGGAGCTAATTTTTCTGAAACCTCTGTCGTATTGATCGGTGGTATCGAGGCGGAAGTGATTCGTGCTGGAGAAAATCAGATCGAGGTGATTGCCCCTTATAATTTTGCTGGAAGTGCTTCGCTTGAAGTGATCGGTGCAAATGGGCAATCGATACTCTTTCATTCTGCATTTATTTATCTCAACGAATTGGAAGTGCTTCAACTGACGCCTGCGGTGGGCTCACTAAACGGTGGAGATATTGTTGAGGTGCAGGGCGCTGGTTTTGAGCGTGGCTTGCAGTGCTCGTTTGATGGTCAGGCAGTGGCTGCCGATAGGATTACGGTGATCAGTTCGACTCGATTCTTGTGCGAGACTCCGCCTGGTGCGTTGGGCTTTGCTGATGTTTCAGTTAATTCCGCTTCAGGGCAGCGAGTGGCTACCTTGGAAGAGGGATTCTTGTATAGTCAATTCGAGGAGGACGCTCGAATCTTTAACTTCCATGATTTTGGAAGGGGAGATTTAGAATATGACACTGAGGATCAGAACGATTCAGTTTACGATGTAAACATGGTTGATTTCTTACTTCCCGGTTATCCTTCGGGCTTGGCTGTGCATGACGATTTACTCTTTGTGGCCATTGATGGGAGTGATTTCTTGGGCATTAAGAATGATGCGACCAATACCATTGAATTGGCTCAAGAATCATCAACAAGTTCTCTGGCGATTATTCGAGTGCCGAAGGATTTGGATGCCGACGCACCGTCGGCAATTATTATTGAAAGTCAGAGGGTTCTGCCGTTGCCTTTGATTCCTACTGGAATTGAGTATGCTGAAATCGACAGCCGTGATTTCGTGATCGTTTCCTTCGACACCGAGCGGCTCAGTTTGTTGGCTCCCGACCAGCTCTATGATGATCCAGGCTTTGTATTAGTCGAAGTTGTTGAAGAGCTGAACGCTGACGGAGTCATGTATCCGACATTCAAATACCTCGACGAGCCGATTGGCAGCATCACTCCATCCGTGCAGAAAGGTGGAGGCCGTGGTTTTGTTGAAGGCACGATCGTGGATATGGCAGTTGAAGAGGATTTCTTATTGATTGCCACTGCAGACAACGGACTTTGGGGCTTTGATCTTTCAACGCCAGGAAGTCCTCGATTGGTTAATCATCAAGAGCAGTTTGAGATTGATGGTCAGTCTCAATCGGTCCGTATGGAGTCGGTTAAGATTTGCGGAACTTTGGGCTATCTCGGTACCGAGTCCGGTATGTTGGTTGTCAATTTACGCACGGCTAATTATGTGACTTTGCATAGCGATTCGGAAATTCGTGGTAAACTCGCAGTCGAGGGGGAACTCGCACTGGTGGCTAGCCAGAGCTTATCATTACAGTTGGCAGATGTGTCTCCTTACGCTGCTTCAGCTGTGGTGAGTGATTTTGATACGGGTTTATTCCAAGAGCGTGCGGACAATCCAGTGCTCATTGGTGGCCTCGCGTTGGTGACTTATGGTGATATCGTCGGTGTCTTTGATGTGTCGACCCCTGCATTCCCTAAGTTGTTTAGTGGCGTTGCGCTTGAGAGCCCACTTTCAAGTGGCACCATCCGCGCCACTGATCTTGTCGTTGCGAACGGGGTCGCTATAGTTGCGACTGATTTACCACACGTGCACGCTGAAAGATGTTCATGGTTTTCTGATCGTGTTGGAGACCCGAATGGTGGTTGTATCGAGCCATCGGGGGCAGTGCGCTTCATCAGTCTGCCTGTGCCAAATTTAGTTAAGATTACGCCAGATCGTTTCGAAACAGGTGTTGCATTGAATCAACCAGTGCGCGTTGAGTTCTCAGAGCCTGTGAAGAGTGCCGGTGTCATTGATGACGGTGGTCTTACGGTGGCTCTCCTCGGTCAGTCTGTGCCTACTTCTGTGAGTGGCGTGATTACAGCGGTAAATGAGGATAATGGAGCTGCGTCGATATTCGAATTTATTCCCGACTCGGGTTCGAACATCTGGGACACTAATGCTGATTACATTGTCACCCTGAATCGGGAGATCGTGAGTGCTGCGTCTGATTATCCGTTGCTCGGGCCGATTGAGAGTCGCTTTACTACGGGGTCTGGTGGCACTGCGCCTGTGATTAGCAGTGTGAATGTTGTTGGTGAGACCTTTGCCGAAGGTGGCACTGATGGTGACACTTTGATCGAGATACATGGATCGGATTTACAGTCTGTCACGGATTTATTTATTGGTCAGAGTAAAGCAACCAACCTCTCCTACAATTCCGATAGCAATGGAGAGTGGATTGAGGCAAAGACTCCAGCGGGCACTGCTGGGCGAGTTGCGGTTGAAGTCGTGAATAGCGATGGCCTGAGTGATATTCTCTTTGGGGGATTCTTGTATTTAGACATTTTGAGCATCTCTAATGTCTCTCCAGACAATGGATCGATTGCAGGCGGCACGGATGTGACGATTACCGGGACTGGCTTTAGTTTGGATGATTTGGGTGTGACGGTGACTTTCAACGGTACGCCAGCCACTTCGGTTCAAGTGTTGAGCACTACAAGGATTCGTGCCACGACGCCAGATTCTGCCGTTGCTCATGATTCTCTTGTGACTGTTACGAATGTGTCTACAGCGGAAAGCACGAGTGCGGGCTTTACTTATACTCAAACTGCACCGACATCGATTGCGGCGGGCTTGAGTCAGGATTGGGTGATCGATTCAGATCTGTTGGCGTATTTGGTCGAAGGTGAACTATTCCGCGTTGTTGATTTGAATGTAAATGAGGCAAGTCAATCGGAACGTCAAAATCTGACTCAAACACTGTTCGAGTTGAAATTACCGTCTAAAGATCTGCAGTCCATCGCGATTGTTGAAGAACGTGACTTGGTGTTGATCGCTTCGAAGACAGAATTGTTTATCTTGAAAGATAATAGTGTGACTGAAGAGCTGAGCTTTGAGTTAGTGAAGACGCTTTCTCTCGATAGTTCCGAAGGTGGAGGCATCGAAGCGGCGGGCAATACGGTATATGTCGCTGCTGGTAGTGCTGGCGTGCGAATCTTTAATACGCACTTCGCTGAGCTTAGCTTCCTGATGGATACGATTGATACGGCGTATCCTGCGTTGGATGTGACCTTGATCAAGCAGGGCACTTTACTTGTGCATGAACAGGATACGTTAGTTGGGGATACCTATGCTCAGTTCTTTGATATCATTAGTTCAGAGCATCAACCTTTGTCAGCGAATACTGGTTTGATTCCTGTCCCATTTGAACGAGTCGAAGTGCTTGGTAATGCGCTCTATTTTATCTCAAAGGAGTTCGGGCTCTCAAAATACGATATCTCCGAAGTCGAAGTGGCTCCGAGGGAGTTTCCTACACCATTGGTATTGACCAGTCAGCAAGCGACTCAATTGGAAGACCAAATCCTAGGTGAAGTCGTCGATTTGGCAATGAGTTTGGATGGATTGGGTTTTGTGGCACTCGAGAATAAGGGAGTTGGTTATCTAGATCTTTCATCGGATGCAGTTGCACCTGCTGAGGCTCCTTGGAACTTTATGTCCAGTGTCGCAGTGCCTAAGCCAGATGCCGAATTGCGTCGCGTTGAGCGTGCCAGTGGCAAGGTCTTTGCCTTGTTTGAAGATGGCACTATCCAGATTATCGATTCACTCCAATATTCGATCTTAAGTGTCTCACCTGCTGCGGATAGTTTCGTCCCTGTTTCAACGGACCAAATCAGTATCAACTTCTCGGCTTCGATACCGCAGAGTTTCTTAAACTTATTTGGGACTCCTTGGAGTGACAATGCTGACGGCGACTCTGAGATTGCTGCAGCTTCGATGGCTCCCGTTCGTCTTTATGAGACTAAGCGGGGTGAAACCGAGACGCAACGTACAGACTTCAGCTTTGTTGTCGCGGGGAACACATTACGTTTAGAGATCGATGCATCTCCGTTGAAGCCAGATGCAATTTATAAGATTGAAGTGGATACTGAGCGAGTCGGTTTGGCGGTGCTTGATGATGCATTGTTGGCTGATTCCGAGTGGTCGTTTCGGACGGCCACGACGTTGAATAGCTTGGCACCAGAGATCTACGAAATCTATCCGGGCTTCGCTGAAGTGACTGGTGGCACGGTGTTGACGATAGTCGGGAAGAATTTTCAACCTGACATGGAGATCACCATTGGTGGTTTGCCTGCTGTTTTGTTAGAGCTCCGAGGCTATGTGCCTGAAGGAGATTACTATTCGGTCGCTAAGGTGATTGTGCCGAATACTATTAGTAGCGATGTGGGCATTGGTTTGGCTCAGCTTCGTATCGAGAACATTGGGGGGCTTTCGGATGCGTGGCTTGGAGCAGTGCAATATTTTGCTGAACTTCAGGTCGACACACTGGCGTCAGGTATGCCGGATATTAAGCCGGTTTATGCGAGTGCGGCGGGTGGGACTTTGATCACGGTTGTGGGGAATGGATTCATTCCTGGGAATTCTGTTGATCCGGGTACGGTTATGGATGTCAACGGTGTCCCGCTGACAGATATTCAGTTTATTTCACCTCAGAAATTGACCGGTGTGTTACCTGATGGGCATTTTGGATCCGTCGATTTATTTATCACAAATCCTGGTATTCAATCGACAGGCTATGACCGTATCGTGCTACGTGATGCGATCCAATATGGTCTACGTGAGGTAGGTAGTAATGAAGGTTTCGAAGAAGCAGCACCGAAATACCTCGTTTCGGATAAGAATCAGTTTGGTAAGTTCGTTTATACCTCTGGAGGTCTCTTTAATGATGGAAATCGGTTTAGCTATGATATCGAAGGCGTGCCATTGATCGGTTACATTTATGGTTCACACTATGCCTTGGGATTTGACGTTTCGGATCCTTCGAACCCGCAGCCTGCGGATGCGACTACTTCTTATTTCAGTGATCGGGAGCTCGAGCGCTACATGTTGAATCCGGTAGTGGGAGAAGGTCAGTATGCACAGAGCGGACGTGCGCCGGACTCGCGTGCGGTGGCGATTGCCCGTTATCAACAGTATGATTATGATGGGGAGGATTTGGGGAATGATCGTGAGAACTCCTTGCTACTCGTGGCGAACGGCAGTGATGGACTCACTGTGCTAAACCTTGATTCGACCAGTGATCTGGCAAAGGATCCAATCAATTCTGGAATTATTGGCTTACGCCGTTTAGCAACTGGCTTAGGTAAAGGCCTCGCAACCGATGTGGCTACAGTCGAGAGCATTGCGGTAGTTGCAGTGCAAGGCACTGAAGATTCCAATAGTCGGGTGGATTTCTATGATTTATCGGTGCCGACAGATCCGGTGCAGATCGATTCGATTAGCCGCAGTGGTAATCGTGTCGTCATAGAAGATGATATACTATTCCTGAGTCGCACATCTGTTGGGCAGCCTGCGTATGATGCGCATGCTGAGGTTCCCATACGTATAAAGGGGCCATTGTATCCGCAGCATCCTAAGCCTCGATTCTCCGGGACATTTGGCGCGATGTCGATTTTCAGTTCAGAGGAGTATTTTACAAAGGAGATTAGTCTGGATGGCTTTACCCCGAAGGCGGGTTCTCTGGAGCTGATCAACCTTGCCGATGTGCATGCGGCACCACTCGCGGTTCTATCGTTCGATGCTGGACAACCAGTGGATATGGCTGTGCTTGGTAACTTGCTAGCGGTAGCAGTCGAATATGATGGATTTTACCTATACGATATTTCGACGCCGTCGAATCCGGTAGAATTGTCACATACCACGATTCTATCGACTGATCTCGTGGATACACCTGGGCGTATCAGCCGTCTGGAGATTCGTGGTAGTCTGCTCTATATCGCTGCAAAAGAAGGTGGCGTGCAGATTTACGACATTAATGTGCCTGCGACTCCTGTCCTACTCAGTGCGGGTAATACCGAGATTGCTGTCGATATTGAGTTGGTCGAAGATGCGATCGTCGTCACTAGTGCATCTTCTAGAGTGAAGGTGCTTGAAACGCCATTTACTTCGGTGATGCGCAGCTATCCTGGGCCTGGAGATGATCGAGTGCCGACGGATGCAATCATCAAAGTCGAATTTTCCCGGAATATTTTCACCGACAATGTAAACACTAGTAATTTCCGCCTTCTGGATGAATTTGGGGATCAAGTCGCTGGTAGCTTCAATTTCCCTGATACTGGAACAGGGAGTTACATCGTTGAGTTTGTTCCTGGGGATACGAATCTTGAGGATTCAGTAGACCCAGTATTAACCGCCGGAGAGCAATACACGCTTGAGCTCACGACAGCCATTGCCGATGAAGAAGGTGGGCATCTACTGACCCCTGTGACGCAGACTTTCAGGGTTGTTCCAGAGAATTCGGCACTGCCGATTGTTGAGCGCCTGGATCCATATTATGTCTACGCCAATGATGCGAGCCAATCGATTGTCTTGCATGGTAGTGATCTGGATCCGGTTGAAATTTTGATGAATGGCGTGCCTGTGGTCTCTGATCTAAGCGAGGGTAGCTCAAGTGCTCTCACTTTTACAGTGCCAAGTTTTCCAGAGTCAGGAATGGGTGTTTTATCGGTGACAAATAGCGGTGGTTTGAATGCCACTCATTTAGGTAAGTTTGTTGTGATCGATAAAATGGACTCAGCGGGTGTGAGTATTATGATTTCCGCAAGTGCGGGCCCAGTGATCGGTGGCGATCTGATTACCATTACCAGTGGTGATGGTAAGGTCTTCCCAGCTGGCACCGTAATTCGGTTTGAGGGGGCAGCCTTCATTGGTGGTGTTGAGCCTCTCGTGGAATCTGATTTGACGTCGTTGAGTGAGATTACTGGTAAAGTGCCTGCCGCGGACTTCCCGGGGGAAGTGACTATCGTAGCAGTGTTGCCGGGTAATTTGGGCTCCTTTGATATCGGCACTTGGAATTACACTTTAGAGGTGCGCGATGATTTGATCGTCAATACCGAGGCCTCCGGAATGCGCTTACTCGGTGATCGTGCCTTCATGGTGGGCGAGGATTTACGTGTCTTTGATTTGTCCATCCCAACGCGTGCAGTCGAGCTGACTCGCTTGGATGGGATTACTCCAGCGATGGATGCTTACGCCTTGGATAACATGTTGGTCACTGCGGCTGGTGTTACTGGCCTGCAGGTATACGATATTCATGAGTTGAACGAGCTTGGGAACAACTCACCTCATATCTTTGCAGTTGATCAGTTAGATAGCCTCGCTCTCAGTGGTGATTCCACGAGCTCTGCCACGGGGCTCGATTTCGTCGACGGTTATTTCTATGTGTCCGTGAGTGGAGTAGGTGGTAATTCGAAGCTCGTGCGTGTCGATCCACGATCGCCGTATCTAAATAGCGTCGCCTTTGGAGATGCGATTCTTGGTATCGCCTTGGACGTTTGTTCGAATAACGGTGAGCTCTATGTGCTGCATGCGACAGGCGATGATTTGATGATTCAGCCGGTTACGCTATCAGCTCAGTTTGGGGAATCGATTACGATCGAGCGCTCCGCATATAGCACCGTCCCTACATCGGCATCGATGATTGTTAAGGGAGGCCTCGCTTATGTAAACGTAGGCGAGCGTGTGCTCGTGGCCGATCTGGCCACTGGCGAAGTGACTTTCTACGCAGAGGTCGCCGAAGCGATTACCGCATTTGATTATGTCAACGGCATGCTCTACATCAATAACGGTGGTCAGATCACACCAATCGTGGTGCCGCTGTTAAATGTTGATTCAGTGAGCCCAGCCCCAGGAGCCATTGCGGCTCAGTCTGAGGCTGTGCGAGTGTATTTCACGCTGCCAGTTAATCCATTCTCCGTAGATGAAGATTACAATAATAACGATATCTTGGATCCGGCTGAAGTTGACCTTAACAACAATGGCATTGTTGATCCGGAAGAAGATTTGAATGACAATGGTGAATTCGATCTCGCTGAAGATCAGAGTTTCAATGGGCAGCATGCCAATGGGCTGATTGATACAAACTTATCTGTCTATCTGGATAGTGATGGCGACGGCGTAGGTGTGTCGTCTGAGCTCGTTGATGGTGAGATCACTGTTTTCTATACTGCAACGGCTTCGTATGCTGAATTTGTGCCGACTGGTTCTTGGGCGACTGGTAACTACCTGATCGTCGTCGACGAATGGGATGCGGCCGTGACGAGTATTCAGAGCATGGATACCTTGGCGTTGGTTGCTGGCTGGCAGTCGAGCTTCAGTGTTGCAGCAACTGTTGCTGAGCCTGTGGTGATTGATCAGGTCACTGCCCACTACAATCTAGCGTCGCAGGCTTACCAACTGACGATCATTGGCAGTGGGTTTGACGATGATGATCTAATCGAAGTCGCTGGTGATTCGTCCTCGGGAGTCTTTGTTGATAGCAACACCTTCACGGTTAATTTGCCTGCTCGTGCAGATCTAAACCTCGGTATGGGGGCTGTCTCAATTACCAATACTGCCGGATTTAATGATATCAACTATGGCGCAGTCTTGTATGTGCCTAACCTCCGCGTCGATGCCTTGTCTCAAGATAGCAGTGCGCCAGATGGCGGTGATCGAGTTACAATTACAGGGGATGGTTTCCTTCCCGGTGAGACGTATGTCACAATTGGTAATTCAAGCCTGATTCTCGCAGATGTCAGTGATCTGAAAACACTCAGCTTCATCGTGCCTTCGGGAGACTTTGGATCGCATGATCTGACTGTGTCTACAGGGCAAGGCAGTGTCTCGCTCCAAGATGCCTATACCTACAGTTTGCCACCGCTTGCAGGACAAGATCAAAACCTTGGCAAGGTGCTTGATATTGTTGCTTCGCGTGGCTTCGTCACGACGCTTGCAGAAGCCTCAAACGCTGCTCGGACGCTTCAGAACACCAGCACGATCGATCCTCTAAATCTTGAAGCGTTGGATGATTTTCAAGGAGCCAATCTCATCAATCTGAATTTGACGGCCGTCGACTGCATCTATGTGGATTCGGATCAGGGTTTAATTTTTGTCGGGCAGGGCGCTGATCTCTATATTCTGGATACGTCGATTCCAGATGCGGTGGATCGTGTCGATTCGTTTGAGTTGGGAGGTGCCAGTATTCAGGCGATCGCGAGTGATGAGAATCTATTAGTCGTCGCAACGAGTGCCGGTCTTGAATATTTCGTGCGTTCACCACTCGGAGCTTATTTTAAACATGCTTCGACAGTGGTTGCCGGTGGTGTTGAGCATGTTGCGATTGAAGGACGTTGGCTCTATTACACTTGTGGCGTGCTTGGTTCACCGAGTCTCTGTGTGCGTGATTTGAATACGAGTGGTTTTACGATGGAGCCGATCTATCCGGTTAATGCCACTCCCGTGGCGCTTCAAGTGCAGGATGGTGTGGTGTATTTAGCAGAGCCGACACAAGTTGAGATCGTCGATACCTTTGCGGACGTATGGTTATCCGCTTTTGTTGCACCTGATTCGAGTTTCTTTGAGGATACTGTGATTGTCCGAGTGTCTGATCTCTTTGTTTCTGGGGCCCAACTCTTCATGGCTTGCATGGATGGAGGTGTGCAAATTTTTGATCTGAATGACACTACGAATATTCTGCAATACGCTCAAACCGAGGCCGACGCGACCGCACTCACTTATGATGGCGCCTACATCTACGTCGGCACCGCAGGCGGCAATATTCAGGTCTTACCGTTTGTCGCTCCGACTGTGCTGAGTGTCTATCCAGTCAATGGTACTGTTGCAGCTGCCGATACGGTGGTCGAAATTCGACTCAATACACTTCTGTCGAATACGTTTGATCCGAATGTATCGGATAAGCTTAATTTCTATCATTCTGTTGATGGCGATGTCTCAGGGACATGGAGCCATCTAGTGGAAGGGAATGGTTCGCTTCTTCGTTTTGTGCCAGATGCGGCACTCATTGATCCATCTTACAAAGTTGAGTTGCTCGCTGGATTGTTCGATTTAGCAGGTCGTGCAATTTTAACTGATCATCGCTCGGAATTCACCGTGGCAGCGGTGGGATCCGTTCAGCCCGAAATCGAGAGTATCTCGCCGGCCTATGGACATGCAACTGGTGGTCAGCAAGTCGTGATTCGCGGGCAGAATTTTGCAGACAATGCAGTTGTTTGGTTTGGTGATACAGAAGTTCCAGAGGCCGACGTGGCCGTTTCTTTCGGAGGCACAGTCATTACGGTAAACGTTCCGGCAGGTGCGGATATTGCATCCATCCGTGTGGTGAATGGAGGAGCGCTAGAGGATACGCTACGCTTTGCATATTTCTATCTGGATGATATTCAGCTGGATACCATCGAGCCAGCCTCGGGCATCATGAATGCGCGCACGGAGCTGGTGCTCAATGGTGCGAATTTCTTCGCTGGCACGACTGTCACGATTGGCGGTCTACTTGCTGAGAATGTTGTGATCGAATCAGATATTCGGATACGCTGTGAAGCGCCGGATGGTATTGTGGGCAGTGCAGATGTTGTGGTTCAGAACCAGCTACAAGACTTAGCCGCTGATTACCAGTCCCTCGAGGACGGCTTCCTCTATGAGATTCCAGTGGTTGCCGAGTTGAATGGTCTTCAGAGCTTGAGCTTTGCAACGACTGAAAGTGCTGAGCCGACAGATGTCTTTGCCTTGAAGGGAGACTCCTTAGTTCATCTACCTGTCGCGGGACAACTGCTACTACGAGGAGTCAGTCAGGATGAATATGACCTATCTGCTTTTGGCACCGCACTTGGTCATGTTTATACGAATGGCAAACTCGTGGTGAATTATGGTAATACACTCACTGTGCATGATCCATTGGACGTCGGCGCACCTTTGGCCGTCTTCCTGTCTTATGATGATAATGATAATACCCAGTTGACCGAATTGGTCGCTGCGGGGACTTATGTCGCAGCGCTGCAGGATGCGGGTGGTGTGCAGGAAGTGCTGGTATTCGATGCCGCACAATCGAACTTTCCACTGGTCGCTTCCTATGAGCTAAGCTCAGGTGATACGATTACAGCGATTAAGCCATTGCTGAATGCGGAGGGTAAAATCGTTTGCTTGATTGAGAATGCGAGCCAGGTGCAACGCATTGATGTGCTGGATCTTCTCGCTGGAGCGCTGACTGCTGAAGTCTCTGTTGTGCCGACCCTTCCTTCGGGCACCACCATTTCCGAGCTTCTACCTTATGGTTATGAGATGCTGTTAATTCTGAATGATGATTCTGTGCATCACATCAATCCAAAGGATGCACCAACTCTCACTGGGTTGACTGGTGTCACGGCGGAATCGGCTTTGTTACGCAATGGCATCCTCTTTGCCGCGAAGGATCAGTATTTGGATATCTTCGATATTTCAGACCTGTCCGTCTTACCTGTTCGTCTGTCTAGAATCACTCTGTCGGATCATGTTCGCGCGATCCATGAGTATGCAGGGCTTCTCTATATCGAGACTGACAGTGGTCTTGTCACGGCGACCACACCTTACATTTATTTACAAGCAGCCAATACCATACCAGGAGACACGCAGCTGGAAACCGGATCGTTCGTCTTCCATTGGCCTTATAATGCAGGCGAGATGGCTAGCTATAGTTCCGCAGCACTGGCGGCTTCAGGCTTCGAGATCGATAGTTCGTCAACTACATTTGTCACTGATACGGGTGCACGCACCTTTACGGTGGATGTTTCAGAAGGCACGTCTGAGCTTCGCTTTACAGCCGGCACGGATCCGCGGTTGACGACTCAGCTACGCGAAGCGGTCTTGCTAGCCGCGAATTTTGAGGAGTCAGAGCCATACGCATTATCTGTCTCAGAGATCGCTCCGTTCAATCTACTGAATAGTGATGGAGCGACCGTAGTGACACTCACTGGTCAGAATCTATCTACGATTGATGGAGTCTTGATTGCTGGGCAAACGATCACGCCGGATAGTCAGACTCAGACTGCAGACTCGCTAAGGTTCACGTTGACGATCAATCAAACGACGCTGGCCGTCTCGGCGGGTGTTCACTCGATTGTTCTGAGTGATAGTGCCGAGTCCTATCAGTTTACTGCTGGCTCGCTCCATATTTATGAAGAATTGACCTTCAGTGATCTCAATGCACCTGGGCTTGGTTATGAGGGCGGCGAGAAGATCACGATCACTGGCACCGGATTCACCCAGGATATGATTGTCGAGCTCGATGGCGAAGAAGTCGATGTGCTTAGTGTCTCTGATTCGGATTTAGTCTTCGAAATGCCAGCAGGACAAGAGTCTGAACTGCTTTCCGTTACAATGCGTCGTCCGGGAGATGGTGCTCAACAGGCTGTAGGCACGGTCCAACGGACTGATGTCTTACCACCGACAGTGGTTTCGGTCAGCCCAGCGAATGGCACACGGAATTTGCCGACGGATACCGCTTTTGTGGTCGTGTTCTCCGAGCCGATCGTGGCAGAACCATTAACAGGAGAGACGCTTCAAGGTAATATCAATGCAGCTGCGGTTAATTTGAAGTTGCTGGATGGGAGTATGGTTGAAGTAAGTGACGTCGTCTATTCAACGAATATTGCCCGCAATACGTTGATCGTTCGACCACAATTATTGAATCTCGCTGAAGTCTACACACTCGATTTTACGGGGGTTACGGATTTACTTGGCAAGCCATCGGCGTCCGAATCGAACTTTTCGTTCGAATACATAACTGTGGATACAGTCGCGCCGACTCTCAATACTTTCACTACGAGCCCTGCTCCCATCAGCCGTGGCGATTCGGTCACGCTTTCGGTTGATGTCACGGACAATGCGCAGGGCATTAATTTCCAAACTGCGGAGCAGGGTGTGACCGCCAATCGGGTGAAGTTTTACTTGAGCCAATCAGCCACTTTCGATTCGGATACTGCCACTTATCTGGGAACCGCAGAGAGTGACTTTGATGGCACGACTGCGGCGTTCACGATCGTTTCATTCGATTTTGAAGGGGATTATAGCAATAACAATAATACATTTTACTTCTATGCGACGGCTAGCGATGCGTCTGCTAATGAAGCGACTGTGGTGTCGACGACTCTTGTTGTTAGTAGTGACATCACGGATCCAACGATTTCGCTCTCTGCCCCGTTGGGCATTGCCTTTACCTATGCTCCGGGAGGCATTACGGTTCCGATTGCGGCAACCGCGACAGATACTGTGGGTGTGCAGGACGTGACCTTTACGATCACTGGTTTTGCCGAGCCGATTACGGATTCTAGTTATCCATATGAGATTTCTTTCATCGCTGACGCTGTGGGAGATTACACTGTAACTGCGATTGCTACGGATTCTTCGGGGAATACCGCCGCCGCGTTAGTTCCGATTGCAGTGACTGTGAGCCAAGATAGCATAGATCCTTCGATCACAAGTCCATTGGCTTCCCAGACCGGGAAGACTGGTCATGTTCGGGGAACTGCTCTACAACTCTCGGCGACCGTTCAGGATGAAACAGCCCTCAGTGAAGCGTTCTTCTACATTAATGGCATGAAGCTGAGTCCGCTGAATGTGAATGGCTCGGCTTATAGCTTCAGTTATCCGGTTGATATCGAAGATTCGAATAATCAACTCCGCTTTAATGTGAACGCCTTGGACGCTGCGGGCAATCCAGGCAGCTCGGAGCTGACTGTGGATTTAGTGGATAATAATCCACTGGTGACTGATATCGTCGTGCCTGTCGCGGATTATTACGAAGGCATGGATCTCACAGTTCAGGTCGAAGCTGAGGCGGAGGATGCTTCGAGCCTAGTGCACCTCTTTCTTCAGGTGGGCGATGATACGGCAGTAGAGCAACCTGTGTCAGGAGATGGTAGCTATGGCTTTACCTTCACCATCCCTTCTTACTCCGGAGGCCCTCAATTGGATCTTAAAGCTTGGGTTGAAGATAATTTAGGGCATTCAAGCCCCATTTTTACAAAGACGATTACGATTAAAGAGGATGAACCTCCGTTTAATGTGGTGATTGTGAATCCGCAAGCCGACACCGCAATTGCTCGAGGTGCAGAAGTTCAATTCGAAGTCACTGCAGATGATGATGTCGAAGTCGCTCAAGTGCAGCTCTTGATCGTTGCCCTGGATGGCGCTGGTAGTCCAATTGCTACAGTTGATTCTGCAGCTGATGATATTGCATATGTCGACAGCTCTACAATCGATGAGCCGTCGTATTACTTCACTTATGTGCTTCCGCTTACGCTTGATTCGGCTGTGGTATCTCTGTCGGTCACTGCGGTCGCAATTGATGGGGCGACTACACCACAATCGACGCCTTCGGCTTCAGTTGCTCTGACCGTAGTCGATCAGCCAGCAATCTCGGATATCCCAGCAACAGGCCTGCAGCTCTGGCTCAAGCCGGATGCCGCTGAACTGGTGCTCGAAGAAACGAACCGTGTGTCCGAATGGACGAATGTTGTCCGTAATGGCTGGAATGCGGTTGCGAGTGGTGTTAACCGTCCGACTTGGAATTCAAGCGACTTGCTCATCGGATTTGACGGATCAGATGACTTCCTATACCTTCCAGCGCGTGAAATCGACTTCAGCCAAGGTGTGACGGTCTTTGTTCGAGCGAATCCAGCAAGTGGCGGTTACTACGCCCGATTCTTTGATTTTGCGAATGGAGCGGGTGTGGATAATTTCCTTTATGGTCGTTTCGATGATTCGGATACCTTAATTTATGATGTTGTAGTAAATGGATCGAATAATCGTGCTTCATATCCGTCAGCGCTCACGCAAGAGGGCACTCAGAATTATGCAGTTGTGCACCATGTCGACGAGAGTGTGGATATGTATGTGAATGATGTGGAACAACTATTGGGTGCAGGCTCAGTGCATCTGCCGGCGACTGTTCTTAGAAATGGTAATTATATCGGTAAGAGTCATTGGTCGAACAATGTTAATTTCCATGGTCAGTTCCAAGAGATGATCATCTATAACCGGGCTCTGAATGCAACCGAGCTTGAGCAGGTTCAAAATTATCTAGCCGATAAGTATGACCAGCGCGTGCCCGAACCTGTTATATTATCTCTAACACCTGGAGAAGAGGTGGCTACTGAGACTTACGATCAAGTTCAACGAGCGACACTGGATGCGCCTGACTTCGATGGAGAGAGTATCTACTATACTTTTGCTGATGTTGATGGAGTTGATTCTCTTGCTAATGCGGACTTCCCTCGCACCGCTGATGACGCTGGTGCAGACGCAGCCTTCACCCTCTACGATGGTGATATTGTCCTGCCGCCTGATAATCTTGCGGGTTCAGTGACGCTACGGGCGATTGCCTATAAGGACGGTTACTTCCGGAGTGAGGTAGCGACGTATACCTACACATTTACAGATGGAGCACCGACGGATGTGAGTGTAGATATTCGAGAGGTTGGATCTTCTCAGTCTGTGTCGTCAGCAACGGAAGGAGATACGATTGAAATTCATATCACTACAAAGGATATCGGGCCTACGAGCGGGTTGATTGTGACCGTCTATGAAAATACCAGTGTTGAGCTGACTAGTGGGGTGCTGACAAATCCAACGGGTGATGGCAGGAATTTTATATATACATATGTATTACCAGGACTGGTCCCAGGTAGCGGTGATCGAGATGTTGTGGTCACAGTGAACGTTGCAGATGGTAACGGTTCAATAACTTCTTCTACTTACGATTTTACTATCGAGAGTCAAAATCGCCGACCTTTGAAGCCCAGATTGATGAACCCGATTCATAAATAATCGAATGACTATACATATGAATTTTCGCAAAGACATTACATTCATGAAAGCCCTTGGAACTCTGTTGATTAGTTGTTTGATTTTTTCGACACCCATTCTGGGGGCTGTGAATGTCACACTTGAGACTTGCTCTGGAACCTATAATCGTGGGCCATATAGTTCAGCTCCAAGTGGTGAGATCGATCATCTGACTGGCTGCCCTGAATATATCAGTTTCAGCGCAACAGGTGTGTTTGACGATGGTACCTATCCTGTGCTTTTGGAGGTATATGATTCTGCTGCGACGTATCCAAATCAGTTGCATCTGTATGCTGTCAATGAGGATACGGATGATTTGGCGGTTACAAATAACACGGGCTACATTCAGCCTGCAGATTCCATAAACGTTCAGGTTGAAGTGAACTTCGTTCAAAGTCCTGATAGTTACAGTATTGTAGGGCTACCAGTCGGATTATTTTTTAATTCAGGCTCAGGGCTACTTTCTGGATCTGTCGCTCCGGGAGGTTACTTGATTCAGCTTTCTGCAAACCTGGGTCTTGTTACTCGATCTAAATGGATACATTTACGTGCGATAGGTAACACGCCAGCAACTACCTATCCCAGTGCAAGCTTACACTGGGATGCATCGCTTGAGCCGAGTTCAGGTGTTGTTGTATCTGCGTCAGACTACAGCACAGGTGGGCTTCATGCTGGCACGGCCAATACGGGAATTTCCATGACGACTTATGAAGGCATGCCAGTGTATGATTTTACTGGAAGTGAGCGTTTTAATTTCACTCGCATGAGTGACATTCGGACAGTGTTTTGGGTGAAGGCGAATCAGACGCCTGCAGCTAATGATACCGCCATTCTGGGGGATAGCAGCACATTCCATTTTCACAGTAATGGGGCTACTTTCTGGGGCAGTTCTGCATCACCTCTAGTCCAGGGCGGCGAACTGCATGTGGATGGTGAGATCGTTGATGGAATGGTTACTGTGCCGCCAACAGAAATGTCGGTGATTTCCCTAGTTACGGCAGGGGATGTTCAGGCAAATAACTTTGCACAAGATCGCGGTGCTAGGTACTTCGTTGGCCAGTTGGGAGAGTTGGTTATATTTGATACTGCTTTATCGCCCGAGGCAGTGGAGGCAATAGAAGCGGACTTAACGGCGAAGTGGTTGAGTTCGCTATTAGTGGTGCAAACCGAGGGCGGCGGTGTTATCGATATCCCGGAAGCATCGCTGGTTTATGGTGACATTGAAATCATCGTGACGCCAGAGTTTGGAAAAGTGTTTTCACATTGGGAAGGTGCTTTGCCGATCAGTCAAAATGGTAACGCCTATACCTTTAACATTATAGAAGGCTCGGAGCTCGTTGCGCACTTTGTAGACTTTGTTGGTGAGGCCGACTTAAAGATTACAAATACTACTCAGTATATTTCAGACATCGAGCAAGTGAGTTTACAGATTCAAACTAGCTATCTTCCAGATAGCTATAGCGTTGCGAATTTACCAGTTGGTTTGAGCGTTGATAATAGCACGGGGCTGGTTTCAGGAACATTGTCAGTTCCTGGTGGATATCTGATTCAGTTGGAGGCAACTCATGCTGGGAGCACTGTAAGGAAATGGATACATTTACGTGCGATCGGGGGGGCTTCGACAATTACTTATCCTACTGCAACTTTACACTGGGATGCATCGCTTGAGTCGAGTGCAGGTGTTGTTTTTTCTGCTCCAGATTACAGCACGGCTGGCGTTCATGCGGGTACTGCAAATGCAGGGATTTCCATGTCGAGTTATGATGGCATGCCCGTTTATGATTTTACTGGGAGTGAGCGTTTTGATTTCACTCGTATGAATGATATTCGGACAGTGTTTTGGGTGAAGGCGAACCAAACGCCTGCAGCCAATGATACCGCGATTCTGGGGGATAGCAGCACATTCCATTTTCACAGTAATGGGGCTACTTTCTGGGGCAGTTCTGCATCACCTCTAGTTAAGGACGGTGAACTGCATGTGGATGGTGAGATCGTTGATGGAATGGTTACTGTGCCGCCAACTGAAATGTCGGTGATTTCCCTAGTTACGGCAGGGGATGTTCAGGCAAATAACTTTGCACAAGATCGCGGTATTAGATACTTCGTTGGCCAGTTGGGAGAGTTGATTGTTTTTGATACTGCTTTGCCTTCCGAGGCAGTGGAGGCAATAGAAGCGGACTTAACAACGAAGTGGTTGAGTTCGCTATTAGTCGCGCAAACCGAGGGCGGCGGAGCCATCAATATCCCGGAGGCATCACTGGTTTATGGTGAAATTGAAATCACGGTGACTCCAGAATTAGGAAAAATATTTTCGCATTGGGAGGGAGCCGCGCCGATCAGTCAAAACGGTAACATTTATACCTTTAATATTACGGAAGACTCTGAGCTAATTGCGCAGTTTGTGGAGAACTTAGTGACCTTTGAAGAAGAGGCAGTGGATACAGTGTTGAGCAATCAGTATCAAGCGGAAGGGGTTCTATTTAATGTCATTTCTGGCGATCTGAAAGTGACAGATGTAAACCCAGTTCAGTTTGTGCCAATCTCAGGAGACCGTGTGTATGGCGATCCAGCTGCGAGCCCTGTTGATGATGGTATTGTAGAGTTAACATTCTATGCCTCAATTCCACAGAATGTAGGCTATACCGATTTTATTAGCTTTTATGTCATCGATGCCGATGGCGCAGCCGTCACGATTGATTTATATGATGCCGAGGGTCTTCTGGTTCATCAAGACTCTATCTTAAACGGTTCAGGAGAACAGACACTTGTCAGTTACGATACGGCAGTGCTTGGAATTAATGAAATTGCTAAAGTCGTTTTAAATTTAGGGTCTGGCAGCCAGACCGCCGCGATTGATCATTTGTCATTTAATGTTCCTTTTTCTTATGATTATTATCTTGGTGCCGCTTGGATATCTGATAATTACGATGCGATTTTCCAGGCAATGATCATTGCGAATCAATGGGATAAGGTCGAATCGGATGCTCGTTGGGCATTCAGGGAGAATTTTTTAGTTAGTGATCCAGATAAAGGGGATGCTTGGTTGGATCGCCTTGAGGCTTGGTATCGTCCTGAGGAGTTGGATGAGGATTATGCTGCTTTGTTGGATCCGGAGGTGCTTGTTGGCGAGTGGCGTGATGCTTTGGGTTTACACACCTTGACCCAGAATAATGCTACAGATGTGTCAGCTGGAAAAGTGCCTAAATATGAGGCAGCCTTATCTCATGGTAAATCTGGAATTTACCTTGATGACACTCAAGACCACTTGGACGGAGGTTATTCTCACGAAGCGGATGATCAACCTTTGACGATCTCCGTGGTATATGCCCTGCGTGCTTTAAATGGAGGTCAGACTAGTTCAGTCGTATATGCAAGTGGTGCTCAGCGGTTAATCATGGGCAGTGAAGCTTCCGAAGGCCAGTACAGTGCTTATGCTAATGATTGGCTCTCTGATTCGGTAAACTTTGAAGCAGATCGCTTTGTTGTGCATACGTACCGTTATGACCCTTCGGATAGCGATTTAAACACACATTGGGTTAATGGTATTGAGCAGGGCAGCCGCGCTCGGTCCATGCAAATCGGCTCGATTAACCTAGGTCGAGATCATGCTGGTGATGCGAATGCATACGTGAGTGAGATGATTATCTACGAGAAAGCACTTAATCCTGATGATCGTGAACAAGTGGAAGTGTATTTAGCGGATAAGTATGAATTGTATCACCCTAAGGCGACTTGGATCACTGACTCTTCGAATGGCTATGATTCTGATTTTCAGAATCTGATTATCTCGAACCATCTAAATAAGACCGAAGCAGATGCATTGCATGCATTTCAACTGATTGGTTATAGCGAATTGTTTTTGGATGGTTTAAAGGCATGGTATCGTCCAGAGGAGTTATCAGCTGATTATGAGCCAAGCGATTCGGTGAGTGTTTGGCGCGATGCACTTGGGCTACATAGTTTAAGCACTTCTGATCCGGACAAAGAGCCCATATATTTAGACTCATTGTCGCATGATCTAGGTGGGCTGGATTTTGATAATGCAGATGATGGGCTATTAGGTACTTACGATCATCAACACAGCACTGACTCTTTGACAGTGGTTGTGGTATACGCGCAGAAGGGTATCGGGACTAAGCGCGTGGTGTGTAGCGATTCAGTCAATTTTTTAATGGCTGGCCGCTCGGATAACGGTGATCGTTATAGCGCGTATGTTAACAATGCTTTTTTATCTAATGATGTTGCAGATCATTTTGAGGAAAATCGCTTCGTGATCCACAGCTATCGTTACGATGGGGCTGGTAATTTGATGGAGCACCGAGTTGACGGTCGTTTATTAGGCACTCGGAATGGGGCGTTTTTACACCGTGAGATTAGCTTGGGTAGTCGCACATATAGTAGTAATCAGCCCGCAAATGCCTACGTAAGTGAACTCTTGATCTATGAGAAAGCCCTTTCGACAACCACTTCAGGTTCGGAGCTTTCAGAGCTGGATCAAGTCGAGGTGTATTTGGCTGATAAGTACGGATTGTATCATCCTAAGGCGACTTGGATAACCGACTTTGACGCCAATTCTCAGGCAATCATTTATGCGAATAAGCTCAATCGTGATCAATTTGTAAGTGATGCTGTTTACGGTGCTTATGCAGTCGATGCTCCTTGGCTTGATAGTTATTCTACTGCGCAGCGTGATTATATTACGGCTCAAGGTCTTAATCTTTGGGAGGTGCCATTACCCCCGGGGCCTTTGGAATCTACTTATGGGTTGGAGCAGGGACTGATTTTTTATACCCCATTGAGTCAGCTCAATCTAAATGGAGAGGTCGAAGATCTTTCTCCATCGAGTTTAGATGTTGTGGGGAACCTTACTATTGATCAGCCTAATCGTTTTGGCCAGTCAGACAGCGCTCCAAATTTTGCTGCGCAGTATTTAACTATTCCAGCAGGCTTTGATTTGGATCCACTGCAAAACGTCATGACAATTAGTCTGTGGACTAAGCCATTGTCCATCGGTAATGGAGCGCTTGTGGCAGGATATGACGCACCTGCGTCTTCGAATGAAGCTTTCTATTTTGGATTGGAAGGGGCCGGATACAGGCAACACGTCTATGGTGATGGAGGAGCGACTTCGTATGGTGGTTTTAAAGCTACAACAGCAGTTGCAGGGTCTCTACCTATCCAAGGTCAATGGCATCATTTGGCCAGTCGTTTAGATGGAGTTAATCTCGTTGTTTGGCAAGATCTTGAGTCGGGTGGTCTTGCACCGTTTTCAGGCCCTATGTATCAGGATGATAAACCAGTAGGGATTGGAGCAGGAAATGACGGTAGTCGCCTTTACGATGGCCTAATAAACGATGTCATGGCCTGGAACCGTGCGTTGACAGACGAAGAGCTTAAGCTTTTGTATTTTATTCAAATTGATCCAGATGCTACTCTGGCTTTTGAGGGGATGATTAGTGGCCAAACAGTGGCTCCTATAATTACATCTTTGAGTTACGATGGCACGGTGCTTTCTGCGGGTGATGTTATTTCTGCTGGTGCTTCATGGAGTGTCGAATTAGGGGTGGCAGTGAATGTCAGTTCGGTCCGTTTTTATTTAGATGATAGCTATACCGGAAACTTCGTTCGTAATGGTGCTTCTGATTATACATTTGATCAGGGATTTGATGTCACACCCGGTTACCACGACGTTAAAGTTGTGGTGGAGAATATCGACGGTTTTTCAGATGAGTTAACGCTTAGCCTTCAGTTTGAAGGTAATGTCGCTCCTGCAGTCGCTCCTACAATAGACAACATTTTTCACGAAACTACTGAGCTACTTGGGGGTGAGACAGTCTTTTCTTCGGGCTATGTGAGCGTGGAGGTTTCGCCGAATGATGATGTTTCGGTTTCGGGTGTGGATTACTACCTCAATTACGTGGATTCAAATAGCCTACCATTTGGGACGGGAACTTTGAGTTTAGATCAATATACGGCCTATATGAATCTTCAAGGGCTGGCAGGACAGTCATTTACTTTGCGAGCGGAGGCCCAGAACCCCTTCTTTTCGGCAGCAGTTATTGAACGAAACTTTAACGTTTCTTCTGCCCGACTTGTGGGAGATGTTTATCTCGAATGGGAAATCTCGACGGATGTTGATAATACGGCAGATCAAATTTTCTATGAACTCGACTATAGCTTACATGGAAATTCAGGCCCATGGGTTCCAGTATTTACTAAAGATGATTTGATCGGTGATTCGGACCCACAAACAGAAGTGATTGGTTTCACATGGGATACTTTAGATAGCATTGCCGAGAGTCAGGTCTCCATGGATATTGATCCGATGGAAGACTCCCTGGATCTTTATTTGCGACTTCGTGCGCATGATGGGGTGAATGACTCTGACAATGATATTCAAGGACCCTACGACTTTGATGATGGTCCTCCGACAGATTTATCGATTGATATCCTCGGTGATGATACTACGGTTTTTCTTGATGTGGAGTTAGCACTTTCGGCTAAAGGTGCTACTGAGATGTTGGTCTCAGAGGGGCCTGATTTTACTGGCGCGACTTGGCAAAGTTATGTGGAGACTCTGCCGTTTGCACTTTCGAATTCTCTAGGCAGCAAGACCGTTCGTGCGATCTTCCGAGATATCTTTGGTAACGAGATTGAGGAAGCGGATGCGGTGATCGACACTATTGTGGTGATTGCTCCAACGACCCACACCTTTAATACTGGAAATATCAATATTGCTGCCGACGATCTTTCTTACGATGGTCATGATATCATCGTTGATGGTGCTTATACCCTGACTATCGAAGGGCAGCATATTTTTAATAGTTTGACTTTAACTGGTGGCGCAATTTTAACGGCGCCTGAGACCACAACGGCTCAGGAGCATCGCTTGGATTTGTCTATTCTGGTCGATATGTTTGTGGATTCCATTAGTAGGGTCGATGTCTCTGGAAAGGGCTATCTCGCTGGTTATACATATGGCTTGCAGCCTTATTCTGGAGCCTCGGTCGGTGCGGTGCATGCTGCAAATGGTTCAGATCCAGCTATTTTAGAAGTCTATGGGGATTTTCGTAAACCAGTAACGTTAGGCTCTGGTGGAAATCCAAATACCACAGCAGAAGCTGGCGGTGGTGCGATCAATTTGTGGGTAGGAGGGCGACTTGAATTAGACGGTCAAATCCTTGCTGATGGTAGTAGCACTGGTCTGGATGCTGGTGGTGCTGGCGGCAGTATACTCATTTCTGCGGATGAACTTGATGTGTCCGATACCAATTCGAAAATTTCAGCGAGTGGAAGCTCGCAAGTGTCGGCATACAGCGCATCTGGTGGTCGAATTGCGATTTATTATAATAGCTTGAATATGCCTACGAATGTTTTGATTGCATCAAGTAGCCCAGACTCAGCTGACAAGGGAGGTGCGGGCACTATCTACCTTGAAGAAACTGATGCCGATTCACCTGAAGTAGGAGCGTTGATTGTTGATAACAATGGAAACGATAGCTCGTATTCAACTCCCTTCGACTATGTAGGCTCTGGGACAATTGTTTTTGCTGCAGGTAATGAATTAAGGCTGTCGTCTTATCCAGTTTCTCCTAGCAATTGGGATAGAATCGTTGGTCTTTGGATTGAGCCCAATTCTGCGAATCATCCCGGAGTTTACTTCCGTATTACTGGTTATGAAGCTTATTATACTACGGTTTATGTGGACACTGATTTAAACAGTATTTCTGAGTATGATGCTGATTACCAAGGAATCATGAATCTCAAGGCAGTGACTGTGCGTGGAAACGCTAACGTCACCTATGGAGATCCATTGCCAACTGGTGTCACGCCGACTGTGGAGTCGGGCAGCACATGGACACAACTCCCCTAACCATATTTAGATAAAACCGAATGCGATACGATGATTACAGTTTAATGGACATTAGCCTCAGGGGTAAAATACTGTTCCAAAGCATCCGTGTTCATCTGTGTCATCCGTGGTTAACAAAATTACCGATCAAGAGCCAACCCATCGGTATATTTCCAGCATCGTACCTGATTCGTTTCATCCGTGGTGAAAAGTTACATCAGAGTCAGCAGCATCAACCCCACGGTATTCGTAGTCATATGAATCGCGCCGTTATCCTTCTTCTCATCCCTTTCTCGTGGTCGCCACTCTTTCGCTCATTAAAAAAACGATTTTTGTATTCCCATTTTATCATGAGCCGATTTGCTCCAACATCTTTTCCAACTCGCTAGACTACGATGCGATTCATTAATTTCAAAAAAACATTCTTGCTCATTGCATGCACCACTTGGTGCATGCTTGCATCCCTCTCTGCCAACGTTCCGACCTGGTGGGCAGATTTCGGCGTGGGCCCGGATTCTGAGCTGCAACCAGCTGATGCAGCCGATGAGGCGAGTGATGCGAATAAAAAATCCGTCATGGATGGCAACTACCAGCCAGCCCTCCTAGGGCAGGCGAAGTTCATGGCGTATCAGGCGTATCAGGCGATGGAGGCAGAGGAGCAGGGCAGCGCTGGTCCAGAAATCGAAGACATGGTCCTAGGCTTTAGCACCGACGAAGAAGATAACTATCAAATTTTGCTCCTTGGGCAGCTCAAGCGCATCGCCATGCCGTTTTATACACGTTTTGCGGAAAGAGGTTATGATGTGGCTCCATTTGGGATCCGCCTGACGTTAACCGACGAGCCCATGGATGGGGAGAACTCTGTCGGAGACCCACAAGCGGTGTACCCTTACGCATACCCATGGATTGATCCTTTTCAGGACTCGGTAAACTACGACATGGATCAGAATTATCAGCCGGCCAACGTCGGGCAGATGAAATATCTGTTTAGTTTCGATCTCGCCGCATGGGGAAGCGCACCAACCATGGTTGTGAACACGGTGGATGGTCTTCTAGTGAGCACCTTGGGAGTCACTTTGAGCGGTGAAATTACCACCACAAACTTCGGTAGCCTCACTGTGAACGGGGATGCGATTGATGAAGTGACTTCGACAGGTATTTACTCGTTTGAGTATCCATTAGCGAATGAAGGAGAGAATGTTCTAACCATTGTTTTTGAAGACAATTCGGGCAATCGAATTGAAAATGCGATTACGGTCTACCGTGATACGGAGGCACCCATATTGAATTTTAGCACGCCAGCGGGTGATGTCTATTACACGAATATGAATTCGATTAGTTTCGTCGGCACAGTAGATGATCCAGCCGCCACGTTGATGGTAAATGGTAGTTTAATCACGATTTCAGGTAATAGCTTTAGCCATAATGAACCTCTAGTCTTAGGCAATAATCGCTTCGAATTTGAGGGGGGCGATGCGCTTGGAAATGTCCGGACCTATGTAAAGACGGTCGTGTATGACGATGCAGTACCTGTGGTTTTCGAACCTTCGATACCATTTGATCAGGATTTCTACACGAACCAATCAACTCTGTCGTATGGCGGCGCGTTATCGGAAAGTAGCACACTGTATGTTAATGGTGATCAAGTGGCTCTGAGTGACGATGGTGAGTTCGCCTTCCTGCACGATGTAGCGCTGATCGAAGGGGAAAATACCGTGACAATTCGAGTGATTGATACGGCGGGGAATTCAATTAATAAAACGATTACCGTTTATTACGATGTGACGCCACCAGTGTTCGCCTCTCTACTCTCTGATCTTGGGCAATTTGTAAATACTAGCACTGTAACTGTGTCGGGTGCGATCGATGATCCAGACGCCACGGTCTCGATCAATGGTAGCTCGGTTACTGTCAATGGTGATGGTAGCTTTTCAGGCGCGGTTACGCTCTCTTTAGGGAATAATTTGATTACAGCCCTGGTGACTGATCAAGCGGGTAACAGTAGCACGCAAACCATCGAGATCATTTATGATACGACTTCACCTCAGATCCTATCACTGAGTCCTGACGAGTCATTTGCCACTTCAGCGGCGACTTATACATTTACTGGAGTGCTCGACGATGCGGATGCTCGCCTAGTCGTTACGGGTGGGGCTACACCAGTTACAGTTGACTCCGCCTCGGTCCTTCCAACTGGAGAGTTCACTGTGATTGTGCCTCTGATTGCAGGCTCAAACCCTTTAATCTTCACAGTCACTGATCTTGCGCAAAATTCGAGTGATCTGACTCTGGGTGTTGAATTAGATCAACAGACTATAGCCCCAGTTATAAATAATGCACCAGCCTTCGCTTACATCAGTGGCGACCGTATTACTTCGCTGACAGGCACTGCCGAACTTGGCGTAGAAGTTGCCGTGCTCGGTGGCTTGAGCCCTGTCGTGGTGACTGCCGATCCAACCACTGGCGCCTTCGATGCCTCGAATATCCTACTTCGACTTAATCAGATCAACGACTTGACTATTCGTGCGACGGACTTGGCTGGTAATCAGGCCGAGACATATTTACGCGTCGTTTCAGATACCATTGCGCCAGTGCTCGTCTTGGACAGCCCAAGTAGTGCGGTCGTTGGGAGTCAATTTACTCTCCTAGCCGCTCTAGCTGATGCAAATCCTAGCAGCAGTATTTCTGCTGTGTTGGATGGAGGCAGCCCAATCACAGTAAGTGCCGATGCTCCTGGGCAGTATGCGACTATTTTTAATGGTGTCACTGCGGGGGCTCATACGCTGACGCTCTCCGCGATAGATGCTGCGGGTAACCTTGCGACTGACCTCGTTCATGACTTTTCAGTTACAGACTCCGGCGTTGATGCCGCGGGCCCTCTAGTGACTGTAGTGTCCACTGGCTATGATACTGTGATAGATGACGGTGTGAGCTTTAATCTGACATTGTTACTCAGCGATGAAACTGGGATTGCCACTGTGAATGGTGATCCAGTCACACTGACTGACGGTCGAGTGACCGTGCCTGTGACGGCCAATGCAAATGGTGAAATCGCCCTTTCTGTTGTGGATACCGCGGCCACTCCGAATACCACCGATCACATTCACACCGTAGATCTGACCGCAATCTATCCTGCGCTCGTATTAAAGTCGCCGTCCGACCAGATCCCGATTTCAGAAAGTGCAGTTACTGTCTATATTCAAACCACTGCCAATACACCGTATAGCGTGAGTGGCGGTGGTTTACCCGTCGTCCTCGATGGTGTTTCGGCGAGTAACGGTCTCTTCTCGGTGGATTTGCCACTGCTGCTGAACCAGGAAAACACCTTCACGGTCACTGCCGCAGGCCTCTATGGGGTCTCCAGTGAGCTATCAGTCGTTCTCGTTCACGACTCGGTGCGTCCTGAGATGGGCTCGACGATCCCTGCGAATGATTCAACTCAAGTGGCATTGGCGAGCTCCATTGACATCACATTTAGCGAAGTCATTGAACCCCTGCCGGCATCGTTAATCAGCCTGACGAGTAATGGTCAGCCAGTGAACTTCACCGTTTCTTTTAATCATGACCTGTCCAACAATCTGACAGTCTTGACCATTGATCCAGAGTCCGATTTCGCGGATTCCGCAGATATTCAAGTGAGCCTGCCTGATACGATTACCGATGCGGCGGGAAATCAGATTTCAGGCGAACGTTCCTTCACGTTCTCTACCTTAGACTCGGAGTTGCCAGATGCGCCAGCGAATCTGGTCGCATCGCAGGCATATACAAACCAAGACACTGTTATCATCACCGGCACAGCTGAGCCGAGTAGCACGATTTCAGTGATTGGTAGTTCCGATGATTCGGTAACCACGGTCGTGGATGTATCAGGGCAGTTTACGCTTACGGTGTCGCTGGCTCTGGGGGACAACACTTTAAAGCTCAAGGCGACAGACACTACTGGCAATGAGTCTTCCGATTCTGAGGATGTTGTCGTCACACGTTATCAACTACAGGTCAGTGTCACCAGTCCGGCGAATACTACGGGTATATTGATTGATTCTGCGATTGAACTCACCTTCTCTGAGGTGCTCGATGCCGAAACGCTCTCGAGCATAGCCCTCGTTACTGTCGTTGACTCGGCGGGGGTCAGTGTAGTCGATACAGCACTCACACATACTGAGGGGACTGCTGTTGTGAATCTGACGCCTACTAGCGCTCTGGTCTACGGTACTAATTATCAAATTATCATTCCGATTTCGGTGCGCGATGTGTTTGGTGGTCGTTTGGATACAACCGAGACGCTCGCATTCAGCACCAATTCAGATGTTGCCGCACCGATCATCTATAGCTCTACACCGCAAGGGTATACCAACCAAACGAGTGTCCTCATCAGTGGCTATGCCACACCGGGCACGATCGTTACCAGCTCTGGAGGCAGTGCCACTGCCACGACTGGCGAAGTTAATCACACAGGCTTGTTTGATCTCAATGTATCATTGAACTTAAGCCAGACGAACACGATCACTCTGACAGCAGCCTTTGCTAGTGGAACTCCTTCGGGGGCGAGTGCTGAGGTGGTTATCGTTCAGGACGACGGAGCACCTTCAGTTAGCTCAGTCAGCCCGAACGGAGCTACGGATGTGGCACTCACGGCGCCGATTAGTGTGACCTTCAGCGAGCCTGTGGACCTCGCTAGCCTGACAGAGGACCCGTCAGCAGTTAGACTGCTCGATGGTAATAATCTCACGGTTCCCGGTGATTGGTTCCAGTCTGCCTCGAATGTTAATCAGCTGGTATTCCATCCGTTCCGTGCCCTCGATCCGTCGACGACCTACATCATCGTAGTGGATCAAAACTTACGCGATCTTTCAGGAAATAGAATTGCGAGTAGCGTCCAATCGACATTCACCACCGTGACCGATGCCACACTCGTCGACCTCCTCGCCGCGCCGATTCTCGATCCACTCGGCTTCGATCGCACGATCACACCGACAATTACCCTTCAAGGGTCTGCGACAGCAGGCATGACTTTACGTGTCCTTGGAGGTGCCTCTGCAGCGCAGACGATTGTCGATACTGACAACGACAATGACGGATTGGGCCGCTTCTCCGTCCTGGTCCCGCTGATTCCAGACGCCGTCAACAACATGGTTGTCTATGTTGAAGACGCTAGTGGTAAGCCAGGTTTTTCAGCGACTGTTACTGTCACGCATTACAGCCATGATACCGGTATTCGCATCCTATCTCCTCAAGCTGGTTTAGAGTATAATAATCGATCAGTTATGATTACCGGTGCGCTCGATAATGCAGTTGAGATCGAAAGAGTTACTGTCAGTGATATTAATGGTGGTCCAGAGGAAGAAGCTGCTTTGATTGGATCTTATTTCGCCCGTCAAATTGTGTTGGCTGATTATTCGCTGATGAGCGGCACGCCGACTCCATCCACACGGACCCTTATTATTAATGTGATTGATCCGGACACCGAGCAGCTCGATTTTCACTTCTATGCTGCGGATGGAACTCTGAAGTCTTATCCAAATGTTACCGCTGGTTTGACGGATCAGGAAGGTCTAGACGCGGTCACTCAGTTGATTGCCAACCTCTCTGTAGCAGAGCCAGACCGTAACGATTCTCAAATCATTGCCGATGCAATGGCCATCGTGCAGCATTCGATCGATGAAGGCTCACATACGGTCACTGTTACCGCGCATTTGACCAATGGTTCGACTGAAACACAATTGGTCACATTCGATCTTTATATTCAGCCCGCAGGCGGCGATACACGTCCGCCACAGGTCACCTTCCTCTATCCAGAAACGGGTGAGGTGATCGCTGAAGAGATTATCGAGACGTTTATGGTCGTCGAAGAGGGTGTCCAGCTCAGCACGGTCGATATCGGCGGAGTCGTCGCACACCAATCTGTGGGCAATTTCTTCCTGATCTATGCCGTTCCAGAGGCACAGGGAGTGAACACGCTCACTGCGCGTGCGAAGGACTATACAGGCAACGAAGGTTCCGCCGACGTAGAGGTCTTCTTTGACTCGATTCCACCAGCAGTAGCTCCGGTATTAGACGCAAGCTCACTTGCGCTATTAGGTGGTTCCTCGATTCTTGAGCGTGTGGTCACACTTACTGGCACTGGCGAGGTTGGCTCAGTCATTTATATTGAGAATGGTCTGGTTCCGGTTCGAACCACAGTTGTGGATGATGGTGATAGCAGTAATGATGGTGGGGACTATCAGGTCGGCACGTGGTCGATTCAGGTGCCGGTTGTGGATAATTCCAGCAATACCATCTCTGTCTACGCGAGCGACGCTGCAGGTAATATCACTGAGCTGCAAACTTATGGTTTTGTTCATGACGATACTCAGCCATATCCGACAGGCTCGATCCCTGAGCATGGCCAGAGCGGTGTCGCTCCAAATGGTTCGATCTTTGTTACTTTCTCCGAGCCTTTGGATCCATCTTCTGTGACAACGTCCTCCGTGAAGCTCGCTCGCGAAAATCCAACGATCGCTGCGGGTGCAAAGACCGAGATCTCAAATTACAATGTGCGACTCTCTGCAGACGGTATGACGATCGAGATTATTCCGAGTTATAGCTTTGAGCGTGCGGAAACTATTATAGTGGATCTGCTTTCGACTTTACAGGACGTAAATCATTTCCAGATGGCGGATCCATACACATTCAGCTTCGATACTGCGCTTTATCAAACCATATTATCTGGTGTTGTGATCGATCCCGCGATTCAAGCACTGCAAAATGTGAAAGTCGGCATCCTAGGCTCTGACATCTATCAATACACCTCCAGCTTCGGCACTTTCATCCTCGATGAAGTGCCACTCGGTGAGCAGACGCTTTATATCGATGCGCGTCCGGATGCGGCGACAGGTATTCCGCCGCAAGGCGATGCCCGTGAGTTCGGTTATTTAGAGTTTCCAGTATACATCAACGAAGGGGCAGCCAACTCACTCGGTCGCCCAATCTTCATGGTCGATACCGATTTCTCGACTACCACACCATTGTTCGGGACAGCCGGCCCTCTGACCTTCGATTCAACGGTTGCCGACCTCGACGGTTTCGAGATCGACTACACTGCGGGCTCCGCACGTTTTGCCGATGGCACCGACCGCGGCGATCTCACCGTCACACGCATCGGCCCCGCGAATATCCCGGATCGTTTGCCAGATGGCTCCATCCCGCACTTCCTCGTTGAGATCGGGGCACGCGATCTCACCTTTAGCACGCCACAGACCGTCCGCTTTCCGAATGTCTACGATCTAGGGGTAGGCGAGGAAGTCATCGTCTTCTACTTCGACTATGGCCTAGGCGCTTACCAAGAGTTAGTTCCAGCTCCTACTGATGGTCGCAGCAAATATACCGTTGATTCGACAGGCAACTACATCGATGCACCGATCCTCACCCAGGCAGGTTTCTACGGTTACATCCCCGCCAGCGGCGATTACGATCTCACACGTGCGTATTTGGTTGGCAGAGTGGTGGATGGGAATGGCAACGGCCTCGAAGGTATCTCCGTCAACGCCATCGCAGGTAGTTCTTACGTCCTCACCGATGCAGAGGGCTACTATCGTATTCCGATGCCCGAAGTGCGTCTGCTGCGTATTCAGACCTTTGCTACCATCTCAACGCGGGGGAGTGGTTCCGAAGACGCGCCGGATCTGGTCTATGCATCGGCCCAGGTTGATTTGCTGGCTTCCGGCACCACCACCGTTCCTGATATCCTGATCGATAGCTTCACACTACAAGGTAATATTCGTTACGTAGATACTTTAGGTCAGATTGTGCAGACGACAGGTTTTGTCCAGAATGGAGGCGTTGTGACTGGGGTCGATGTCGCCGATACGAAGGCCGTAGACATTTATGTGTATCGCCGCTTGTCCAATCAGCAGGGGATTTCGCAATACGATTCTGCACCATATATGCAGGCCTTGAGTAATCGTGATGATTTGCTGGATAGCCTCTACCATGGCTCCTTCGAGATGCTCTTCCGAGGTTCGCTGGATGATCCAGATGAGGCAGACTCTGGCGAGTCAGCCGCGCCCAAGCCAGGAGACATCCTCAAGGTGGTCGCTTTCGATCATCGCACTGGCTTCTATGGCGAAACCGAAATCGAAATTCAGCCACCTGCTGGAGGCTCCAATGCACTCAGCCTGAATATCGATCTACGCCCACCGCAGCTCAGTGTCGATGTCAACCGCGTCTTCTACATCGATAGTACACGCCGCCGCGCCAACGTGCCGCATCAAGGCATCGTCTTTACCGACGACGAATTCATCGAGTTTAAGACCACATGGCGCACTGCCGATGCTGTGCCACTCGCACGCCCCGAACTCGCACTGTCAGCTCGTTTACGCGTTGATTCCATCGATTACGCCAGCGACTATCCGTTCGATGTGCTGGGCGGCGATCAGTTCCGCGTGCTCGAAATCCGTGAAGCCCTCTATACCGATCGACTCGACGTCCTTCAGCGTGAGACTGATGTCGGCACCGAGACATTCAGCATCTCACGAAATGGCAGCTTTAATCAGGAATCGTTGATCCCCATGGAGATCCGCTCCGATTCCTATGGCCTCAGTCAGTCGACTTCTGGCGCTGTGGCTTCAGGCTCTCAAACAGAGATGCAGATCAACATCATCGACTTCTCTGTCGAAGAAGACGGCGACGATCTCGCGATTTCAGGCCGAGCCAAAGCAGGGCAGGGCATTACTATAGGAGGCACCACTACGTTGACCGCCGATGCCAACGGCTTCTTTAGCGGTTCGATCAATGGTAGCCTCACTGCAGATGGCCTTGAACTCGGTCTCGGCTCCGGGCCAAACACCCGTTACGGCGCATCCTACACCCCCGTCATCAATCAGTTGACAGATTCACTTTCAGGCCTCGATCCAGCCAGAGGCTCGCAAGGCGAGTCCGTCACCATCAACGGTGAGTATTTCAGCCCAGTGCCCGAAGATAATAAAGTATCCTTCAACGGCACACCTGCCGAGGTCGTCTCAGCCTCCGAGTCACAGCTCACCGTCCTCGTCCCAGACGCCGCGTCCTCCGGCCCGGTCACCGTCACCGTCGCTGGCAAGATCTCCAACGGTATGCCGTTCGAGTTTATCTCCTATGGCATTAATGATGGCTCATTTGAAAGCGGATTCTTCAAAGCTTTTACGGTTAGCGGTGGTGCGACTGTTGTTGAGTCATTAATAGAAGTATCTCCTACAGACCGGCAGTTTATGGCGCTCCTACATACGCAAGAAGATCCTGTTTCTGGAGTCTCTACAATAACCACGGATAGATTCGTAGTTACGGAAATTAACTCAAACGTTCCTTACTTTGTTTTCGATTATAACTTAATGGGCACGGCTCTTACTTTACCGTTCGAGTCACATGTGGAGATTTATGTGATAAACGAGAACAATGAGATGATTTCTGTTTCAGAGACTGTATTCGATGTGAGTCCAATGAATGCTTTGAAATTGACCGGATATAATAAGGCGAGTGGATTTCTAACTGCTTCAGTTGATCTCGCTAATGCTGGTGTCTCAGACGGAGATTTGATTCGAATACATATCGAATTGAAGGGACGAGGTCGGTTGCCTGAATACATGCCAGGAACCGCGCCTGATGACTTGAATCCTATAGATATGACCAAACGTCAGGGAACAGCTCTCTTACTTGATAACATGCGTCTTTCAGCACCGTTTCCTTCTGTGGATTTAATTGATACGGAAGTCTTTGAGCAAATGCAGTTCGAAGTGATTCTTTTGGAGGATTACGTCCGCATTAATTCAACTCAGCTACTGCCCATTGGGGCTCGAGTTTTTGTAGCAGACCTCCTTTCCGGGCAGACTGAATCGTTCGATGTTAATTTCGATGGAAACTTCTCGATCTTGTTAAAACAAGATATTTTTCTATCTCTAATTGATCCCTCTGGGAGTATAGATGGCCCCAGATCGGGGTATTTAGCTCTTTGGTATCGAACTGAGGATCGCTCAGAGGCGGGAGAGCCTAGTAGCAGTATTTATAGTGGGGTTACGACGTATGAGTTATCCACAGATTGAGTCATTTTTTATTTTCAGTTATGAATAAGACATTAACTAACTTCTTTAGAGTAAAAGTTGCTTCTTCCCAGAGAGATCTGTGGAACCGTTCCTGTATTTGTATATTCACCCTTGTTACTGTGGCGCTTTCAGTCTCACATGCAGAGGTCATCATTCCGGACGTTGGTGTCATTGAGAGCGCCGATTCAGTTTCGGCTATTCGAGTCGACCGACAAGGAGTGATTCACTCTAGGGCAGGGGGAGCGCAACGCCAAAAAACCTTCGTCATTACTTCCGATGCGCAACGTAAATTTACTGCATCTGATAAAACGATTACAGAAGCAGCGATAGGCCACGGTTATCCCACTGGTTCTTATACCATCCCAGGAGAGGGAGTCATTAAGGCGATGGTCGAGCATCCTGGTGGAGACCGACTTTTGGTTGTCGTCGAAGATACTTCATTGGTGCCAGCTTCACTTAGTAGCTCACTTGAGAGTGGTTTGAAGTTATCAAATGATGCATACGCCAAACAGGACGATAGACCCGTTTCAATTATATCGCTGAATATCTCGGCTGAAGTAGAAAATACAGCAAACGGGAAGGTTGATCGCTCATTCTCTGAACTTACGGTATTACAAGGCGCCGCATATAATGTGACGGATATGGCCGTATCTCCACAAGGTGATTATGCGCTCATTACCGCAATGGGAGTTTCAGAGTCACGTGCTACGCCGTTTGGTGTCATTCCAGGCTCAGATGAGCTGACTGGTGGCGTATTTGTTGTCGATTTAGACACTTTAGAGACGGTTAGCTTCTTGCCGACTGCTCTCAAGGGCGAAGATACTAGAGCTATTCGACAAGCATTGGTTTCTCAAGGTGTTAGTATTAAGCATCCTCTGGTTCAGATTGCTAAACTAAATGAGCAGTCTAGTGCGTTAAAGCTGAGTGTGGGGTTCGGCGTAGGTTCTCAAGTTTCTGGTTTATCTTCAACATTAGCTCTAGAGTATCTTAATAATCACTTCATCGCGTCAATGCTGTCTGAATCATATAAAGACTTTGGATTTCTGGCTGCATACTCAAATACCTACCCTCACGATATGATCGGAGCTACGGGAGTTGATATAAGTAATCGCGGGGATATCGCTATGGTTACTATGGAGCGAACAAATAACGTCGGCGTCATCCCGATTTCTACTTTTGTTTCGCCCTTAGGAGATATTTCTTTCGAAACATCTCAGATCGGTTTTGAATCAGCTTCGCCAAAAGTAATCAATGCTGAGAATATTGATTTTTCTTTAAGTGGATCTGGGGTAGCGAGTAATAGTCGCTTCAGCTACTGGGGGCCAGCCGATATAGCATTTTCCCCAGATGACAGCGCTGCGCTAATCGGGGCATATGGTGGCCGGCATGGTTATTATGGGCTGATCGATTTGGATGATGATCGTGATCTCGTTTTAAGTGCCGATCCCAGTCGTAGTTTTATTCAGTTGACTGGTGCTGGTATAACATACCCCAAACACGTTGCAGCGATGCCTGCGATCGATAATGATGGCGATGGCCTGTCAAATCATGCGGAGGCATTTAATCGTTGGAACGACGGACGCGAGTTGTCAATTGGAGATGTAGAAAGTCTGGCTGGTTTTGCTGGAAGCGGTCTAGCTGATATTAATATTCCAGTGAAAACCCGTGTGAATGGCGAGGGAGGAGAAACGGTGTTCTATCTATTACCTCATAGTGGTGTTGGCTATCGCCTTGATTATTTAGGTAACGCTAAGTTTTCCATAAATGCAGGCAATGCCGATACAATCACAGGCATTGAAAAAATTGGCTGGAAATGGGCGGATACAAATCCGCCGCGACCTTACTTTATTGTCCAAGCTATGGCGCATGCTGGTGGAGGGAATTTATACAATAAATCAGGCGAGATTCAGGATTATTCATCACGTCTTGGATTTGATGCTAACGTCAGCTATTTTTCCTCAGATTCAGACGAGCCTTTTGATGTTGTTTCCAGTAACGGTCCTTCTTCGCCTAGAGATAATAAGCAATCGAGCCTCAGTGGTCTGGACCAGGGCGCAACCAGAAAGCTTATTGATATTCTGTTGGCAGAGTCGATGGTTAAGGAGGTTTGGATCGATCCATTAGTTCATGCTTGGTATGATCAGAAGAATGATAAGTTCGTTGTGAGAGGGGAACTATCGCCTTCGAGCCAAAAACGCCGAGATTGTGATAGTTTTATGAAGGTGGTATTCGGTGCCACTGATTCTGTACAGATATTAGTAGATAATACCTCAAAAGTATACACTGACGCGGGAGTGATCTATTATCAGGACAATTCTTTAGATTTGGACAACGATGAGGGCGTTCCTATTACATTCCTTATTTCGGATCAACATGCGGAAAGCTTTACTTTCGGAGCTTCAGATCAACTGTATTACGATAAAGAAAAAACTCTGTTAGTTAATACATCCGAGATCTTTGAAGCAGATTGGCTTCGTGAGTCACCAGTGCTGTATGTCGATCGTGCAAATCCGACTGTAAGCATCACTACATACGATGCGGATGAGATTCAGTTAGATCTCATTACGCTTAGCACACGCTCAATTTCTGTTAGCCTATCGGAAGATCCTATTCCACAAAAACTAGGGTCAGATGGCGATTACAAGTTCCCAGGTTGGGCAGACGGCTTTAACCTCGATAAAGCATCGATAGAAGATATTTCAGGGGATCGTATTGATGATGCTGCAGACGATAGTGGCGATACCATTACCCATACTATAAACGCAGCATTTACAGGATTAGATGTAAATGCGTATATCCGTATTAGCTATTCTGCCTCCCCCCCTGCTGGTGTAAGTCGATATACGAAGTATAGTGGTAGTCCGCGACTACCCATCTATGATACATTCTTTAAATTACCGGATTCAGGCTTACTCCGCGTGTGGAAGAGTAGTGGGCCTAGTCGAAATTTTACCGACTATGTCGCTCCAGGTATCCACAAACTATCTGACTTAAGCGATCAGCACGCCTCACTCACTCTCTATTTTGAGACAGTCGCTTCTGGAAGCGATTATTCTGGATGCCTTATCCAGATCTCGGTCGATCCAGATGGCCCAGGCCCAGCTGGCTTTATCGCGACAGATTCTGTTTTGGTTGGATCAAGCGAGCTACTTATTTCTGACGTTGAAAAGATTGAAGTGGGACAGACTGCTACTTTGACTCCGACAATTACCGCAGATAGCTACAAGTTACATTATGACCCTCGCTTCTTGGAGGTGAAGAGCGGAGATACAGTTTTAGAGCCAGGTTTCCTTAGCACATTAGGCGAACTTAGCGTAACTGCGCTTCAAGAGACCTATGTTCCGGGTTCCAGTATTGTTGCCGTAGAATTTATTACTCAGGTTAAAGAGATTGGCGTTGTAGAGCTTGATCGCGGAGATGGATATACTGTCAATGAAGTGAAAATAGAACCAGGATCAACCCGCATCGGTAGAGTGGATCTTTCTGGTGTTTGGACAGGTCCAGGGATTCGCTGGGAGCACGATGGCGATAGCTATGAAAATCCAATTTCAGTTGGCAAGAAAGGTGAAGAGCATCGGCTCAGGTTCGATGAAACACATTTGCGAGCGATAATCGCAGAAAATCCGGAAGAGGAGGTAGTGTATGAGTTTTTGAAGTGGGTTCCCGAGTATGCTTCAGATGAGAAAAATGGCCCAGAGTTTCTCGTAGATGATGAAACCAATGTTGCAATTATCAAAGCGAGCACTGCTGCGGGTTATGTTTTAGTCAAAGCTCACAATCAAGACGGCACCTTATCTACTACAACACTTCGCGTTGATATAGGTTGTGTCACTTGTCGTGAAGATTGCGATGATGAGGTTACCATCGTGCCGAACTCAAATCCCGAGGGCGTTAGTGTTGGTGTGAGTGATGGCTCGGGTGGAAAAGCCTCAATACGGACGGAAGGAGCTCCAACGCCTGCAATCTCAACTCCTGCGGGGATCGACTATCCTTACGAGAACTACAATGAAGCGAATCCTCAAATCGCGATCCGACGCTTAGGTGTGGTTCGACAGATTTTAACGGCTTCACATCTTATCGATGTCGATGTAATTGATGAATATTCATATACTATGGTGAGTCACCCCATAGTAGAAGCACCGGCGAAGAGCGGCGGCTTATATTCGATTAAAGGCCTGATTGCCGAAACCACAATTACTGTGAGTAATCCAGATCGCGACGAAGCAAACAACGTGCTTGAGGTGACTGAAATGAGCCGGGGGGAAATGGTTTCCTTTACACGTTTTGAATATGATGCTGAGACGAATATGTGGAACGAGTTTAGCACGCTTGACGTTGAGGGTTTTCCTCTCGCCACAGGCGTAAGTATTGAGCGCACAGTTGACGATAGCGGTTCAGAAATAAAGAACCATAAAACGACAACAAATTACAACTCAGATGGTTCGGTTGCGCTAACTATGAGCCAAACTGAAACTGAATTTCCTTTCGGCGGTCGAACTACCGAAGAGGTTATAGACCCTGACGGAGCAAATCTGATTACAACCACTACTTATCATGACGACATTTCAAAGCAGGGGGCTTATGGACAAATTGAGTTGATTGAGGGTTACGACGGGTTTTGGATTAAGTATGAATACGACGATGAGGGCCGAGTCATCAAAGAGGTGACGCCATGGTTAAACTCCGACCATACTAGTTCAGACAATAATAACACGGTGATTACTTGGACGTATTTGGGAGATACGACAAAGCCTAGATCAAAAATAGTTAAGAAGTTAGGACTCGAGCTTGAACGAACCTATTGGAGCTATTACGCAGATGCAGTGGTCGAAACTGCCGCGACTCAGCCAGGTGCTGCAGAGAGCGATCCTAGTGGAATCTCCGTACGCAAGGAGTTCTATACAAGCGGCTATTTTAAGGGAGAAAACAAGCGTATCGAACTTCCGAACGGAGTTGTCACTCTTTATGAGTATGGAAAATCTGGTTCGAATATTTTTATCACTCAAGCCACTGGCGAGCCAAATTCTACGGGCGATCAAATTATTCGTGGTACTGAAGTGAAAAGTATTACTGATAAAGATGGGGAAGAGCTTAGTCGATTGGTCTACGATATCGAATCGGGCACGCTCGTTGACTCTCAGATCGCGACCGAACTCGATTCATCCGGGCGTGCACGACGCGTTGAGTATCTGGATGGCACGTTTATTGAGCGTAGTTATGGCTGCTGCGGTCTCGAATACGAAGTTGATAAGGTGGGGGTACGTACAGATTACGGCTATGATCATAAAAAACGTCTCATAGCTGAAACAAGGCTAGGTGTCACCACACACTACTTCTATGATGGCTCCGGTAAACGCATACGCACTCAGATTGAGGATAGTAACAATGAAAAACTAATCGTTCGTCAAAATTACTATAACAGCCGCGCAGGTTTGAGCTATACCTACGATCTCGGTGGTCGTAGAACCAGCTACTCGACAACGTATCCTGCTTGGGGTGGCAGTGTCGATACGGTCGATCTTCCTAGTGAAGGCAAAATCATCACCACCAGTGCCGCTGATGGAAGAGTTGTGAGTGTCTCGGGTGATGCGTCCTTACCCAATCGCTTTGAATACGGTGTGGAAACGGTTGCAGGGCAAGTTTTTGAATTCAAGAAGACTATCTTCATTGCTGAAGGTGATGCGGAGGATTCTTGGATTAAGGAATACTATGATATGCTCGGGCGAATGGTTCGAAAAGAGTTTGCAGACGGATCCGATGCCACTTGGGAGTATAATTCGGATGCGCAGCTCGTTAAATCGGTCGACGCAGATGGAGTTACAGAACTCTACGCATACGACTCTGAAGGCGAGAGGACAGTCACTGCCATCGATATGGATCGTGATGGGGTAGTTGATTATGAAGGGACAGATCGTGTCACTGCTGTTGAGAAATCAGTGCTTTATTCAGCCGAGCGTGAAGCGGAGGTGACTCGCTCCGTGATCAATGTCTGGACAGAGAATGGCACGAATGCCGCCACCGAACAGATGACAATCGAGCGTACGCTAGACGGATTGAAGAGTTGGACTACAGATCCCCATGGCGCGATCTCCCGCGAAGAAATTATTTATCCATCAACACCGAACGGCGGATGGATCGAAAGATCGATCGCTTCTGATGATTCGTATCAGGAAAGTGTCTATGCAGATGGGTTACTTAAGGAAGTATCCTCTTATGATAGTAACAATGTACGCATCACTAAGCTCAGTTATACGTATGATAATTTTAACCGTATTCAGAGTGAGACGACTTTGGACGGAGTGGTAAAAACTTATGCCTACAGCGCCGATGGAAGTGTCGACTACCAAACTACTCGTAAAGGTGAGGAAACTTTTACCACTGACTACTCTTACAACGCTGAAGGATTGCTCGATGAGATACTGCTCCCCGATGGCAGTCAGAAATACTACCGCTACGACGATTTTGGACGCCCTACGAAGAGATGGGGCTCACAGCAGTTCCCAGTAGAAGTTGAGTACGATGTGCGTGGTCGCGTAAAGGTTCGTAGCAGCTGGCAGGAGTTCAATCCCGCCACTGGAGACGGCACTGCCGGCCAATCCAGAATGACCTATACTTACCATCCCCAACGCGGCTTTCTCCTTTCGCAAACGGATGAGTTGAACCGATCAACCAACTTTACCTATACCGATTCAGGGCGTACAAAGACTCGTTCGCTGCACCGAGGTGTCGTCAGCACTTTTGATTATAATACAGCCGGACAAGTTGAGCTCGTCGATTACTCGGATGATACACCAGATGTTGGTTTTACTTATGATCGTTTGGGGCGTGTGAACTTCGTTAGCGGAGGGATCGCCACATCCGGCGTGATTCTGCCTGAGGATCAGACTTATAGCTATGACTATGCTTATAATTCAGAGTTCGATTTAGATACTGAAACGATCCAGACTGGTATTAATCGTGTGCTCAAGAGGCGTTATCAGACCGCAGCTGAAGGAGTCGCAGGCCGCTACATCGGATTCGATTTAGGCACGGTCGCTACCCCAGACGAGACCTCGTGGAAACGTCTCGATTACGACGACGCAGGTCGTCTCTCGGGTATCAGATCCAGTGAGGGCGATTTCTCCTATAATTACGAATTGCAGACGAGTTTCCTCAAGTCACTCACCGGGCCCGTTCATCAGGTGAATTACGCCTATCACCCGATTCATCGTAGCCGAAGCGGTGTTACGAATCTCGTCAATGCCGAGATTGTCTCCTCTGTAGATCTAGTATTTGATTCCCTTGGTAAGATTGAGAGCATGAGCCGTTCAGGAACTGCCATTACCGAAGCTACTTATGATGTGCTCGATTACGATGCCAAGGGGCAATTGACGAGTTACGACCGCTTTTCAGGTAACGATCCGCCGAGTCAGACAGAACCAGTTCATAACCGATCTTATCAGTTCAATTATGACGATATCGGAAACCGTACCCTCTGGCAACTCGGCCCCGATGCACCCGGTGCGCCGCTTTCAGACCTCACCTTTCAGCCCAATTCACTCAATCAGATAGATACCATTATCGGAGGTGGTTCCGAATCCATCATCCACGACGTCGATGGAAATCAACTCGAAGATGGCATCTACCTTTACACCTGGGATGCGGAAAATCGTCTCACCTCGATTACGCCAAAGCTTCCCCAAGAGGGCGATGCAAAGCTCGTCTTTACCTACGACTACCGCAACCGTCGCCTTACCAAGACTGTCAACGAGTGGGATACTCCCAGTATGCAGTTCCTCCCCGCCTACGGTCACGAATACCTCTACGATGGATGGGATCTTATTTATGAAAAAATTACTCAACAAGGCGATACCCTCTCAACCGAAAAGACCTATGCTTGGGGCTTGGATAGCAGCCAGTCTCTCGGTGGTCTGGGTGGTGCTGGTGGTCTATTAGCGAGTAAAACTGCCGCGCCTTCCGTATCGAGCCAAAGCCGCTACTACCTATACGATACTAATGCAAATGTCAGTGAGATCATCGATGGTAGCGGTGCAGTAGTCGCCCATTACGAATACAGCCCTTTTGGTCAATTGGTCGAAGTGTTCGAAGATCCCGGTGAGGAGCTCAATGCCTATAGGTTTTCAGGGTATTATACCGATATAGAGACAGGCTTAACCAATTACGGGCTACGGCTCTACAACCCACGCCTCGGTGTTTGGTTGAATCGCGATCCGTCTGGTTTTACAGGTGGTGAAAATCTCTACGCCTTCCTTAATAATGATCCAGTCGGCAGTGTCGATCGCCTTGGTTTGGATGATTATGGTAAACAGGATTTTTCAGATCAGATTTCGGGCGCATGGAATCAAGAGATCGATACGTATAGTAATTATTCCACCGCGGAGTGGGCTGGTTGGGCGAGCCAGCAGTATGCTGGTTTCCAAATTGGCATGCTAACTGGCGCATTGAAAGGAGTAGGTGACACTGTTGGATTCATTGGCGATGCTGTTGTTTACGGCGGTAAGGGCATCGGCGTCGGCGCGGCTTATGCGGCCAATGTAGATGGTGTCAGAGACTATGTAAACGGTGAGGTCAGTAAGGTCTTTGGCGTGATTACCTCACAAATTGAGGAAATTTCTCAATGTCTGACGACTGACTGTTGTCGCAAGGACATGTTAGCCGAGTTGGGGCCGGAAGGAGCCGATTATTTAAGCAAATTTATGCGTGATCCGGGCAAAGTTCTCGGCGAATTAATAGGGCGAGTGGGTTTTGATGTTGCTTTGACTTACTTTACTGGAGGTTTGGCTTCCGCCAAAATACTTCCATATCTTTCTAAAGCAATTGGAGTCGTTAAAAAGACTCTCAAGGCTTCGAAACAGGCGATTAAAAATCTGAAAAAGCCATTCAGTAAGCTTGAGCGCAATGGCAAGAAACCTAGCCCTCACGGTACGCCACCACCGTTACCTGATGCCACAAACAAGGTAAGGCCGGATCTACCGAATGGTTATCATTATCGAACGCTCGGCGATAACGTTCAAGTTGTTCGTAATCCTGGACAGGCTGGAAACCTTCCGCAGATGCATTTAGATGGTGATGCATTAAAACTTGGCCCTAGTCCGTCAGTTCCTAGAAGCAGTGCGACTAAAGCAGCATTTTTGCGAAATCAAGCCGCTAATAATCCGAATATTCCTAAAGCTTTAAAACCGTATCTCGGAGCAGGTAAAGTTCCGCCAGGTTATGCGGTGCATCATAAACAAGCCCTTTTTGATGGAGGCACAGATACAATTGATAACATGGTGTTGCAGGCTGTTGACCTTCATAAAACCACACATAAATTTTATCGTCCTGGGGGACAGGTTCCAACAATTAACTCTCCCTCTCCAAGTAGCGGATACTAAAATAGTTATGATTAAAGAAAAAGATTTTGTTCAACGCCTGAACCTATTGAAAATGTCTAAGAATTTTGTTCTCCATGAAATAGGAGATCAAGGAGAAGCTGAAGTTATGACTATCTCGAAAGTTCCATCAGGCGATGGAGTTTATTGGGTGGCCGGAGATACTACTCTTAAAAACGGAAAGTCTTTGGAGTCGGTTTTCAGAATTGATACTGATTCAGGAGGGTCTGTTCTTGGGGTGTATTGGTTTATTGGTAATGCTTGGTTTGATCAGCAAGATGATGACACACTAAATGGATTAAAATTAAGCAAAGAAGACGTCTTTCCTTATGATTGGAAATACAGTCTGCCACTTGAGGAGGATATTTATCACAGCTAAATTAAGGTAAGCATTTTAGGTCTTTCTTAGCCGCTTCCGATCAACTGGACAACGAGGCAACAGGCGTCCACAAGTCTTGGTTCCAATTGACCGTCCCGCCCGAACCGCTGCGACGGGGAGCCCCCTGGCTATTGACGTCTCGCCGTTCTCCTCGCCCAACTGACGTTATGTCCAATTCCCCCTTTTCGTCCGACTCGCACTGTGCCAGTGCTCAAACAATCGGACGGGTGGAACTGGACATAACGTCGTGTTGGGCGATCGTCCAGCAAGTCAGCAGGGGGTCCCCGTCTCCGCGGTTCGGGCGAGACTACCCGCGTCTACGTTTGTGGCCGCGTCGTCTTTTCAGTTTGGCTTGCGCCAGTAGTTCAAAACCCCCGCGCCCGGGTTCCTCTCCGTTTGAACGGTTGACCTCCGATGCGGAAGAGCGTCTCCGCTTGACCGCCCAGAGTCTCGTTCCTCGTCCCTGACCTCGATCGTTTCGGCGATCCCTCCACGCGCCCCCCAAAGGGGAGCTTCCCCCACCGCCGAGCGCGCGGGTTGCCCCCGCGTCGCGCTTCCGCGCGCGTCAACTCAGCAGCCGCGCCAACACACTGCAGGCACTGCGGCACTGTTCCAGTCGCTCAGGTGTTAATTTCCAAATTAAAGCGGATCATTTTGTTCGAATTAGCGTCATAGGAATTTTGTGAAAAAACCAGTTTACTGAAAGTAAAGTTAGCCCGTGGTGTCATAGCTTTTGAGTGTGCAATGCTTCTGAGTCCCGC